>RJWJ010000270.1:0-276820 GCA_004363605.1 Indri indri
GATACTTCGCTTAGTAGAATGCGTTCCAACCCTATCCAGGAGTATACAAGAGGTGCTATATCACCATTGTTTCTTAAAGCTGAATAGTATTCCATGGTATACATATACCACATTTTACTAATCCACTCATGTATTGATGGACACTTGGGCTGTTTCCACACCTTTGCAATTGTGAATTGCGCTGCTATAAACATTCGGGCGCAGGTGTCTTTTTCATAGAGCGATTTTTGTTCTTTGGGGTTCCCGTTACTGGGCATCTACCCCAAAGAATTAGTGTTTTAACGGAAGAGGAGGAAAGCAACTCAAGAATGAGGCCCATACATAGTACGTTGTTTTAATGACTTAGTTTTAGTAAGTTGAAGACGCTGGGCAGTGGGCTCCCAGGAAGAGCAGGTCTGAGCAAGTGCCGGGCACAGACAGGCAGCACTCATCCCATCTAGCATTATGGAGTGCCTGCCATATTCAAGGCAGCTGAGAGCTAGAAATGCTCCCACCCTGGTCTTCCTTGCAGAATTGTCTGGCAGTAGTAATTAAGCATCTAAGCTCTGGCTTTTTCTCTTCTTAGTTGTGTGACCTTGAGCAAGTTGTTCATCCCTCTGGGCCTCAGTTTCCTTATCTGTAAAATGGGGGTAATAATGGTACCTACCTCCTAGAACTGTGAGGATGAATGAGTTAAGAGTGGAACGTGGTATGTGCCCACTGACTGTAGATATTATTTGGGTTGGGGGGAGACACAATATTATTAACTCTGTTGCAGGAAAGTGAATGCTAAGCCAGAAGCATAAGGAAAAGTGTGATCAGTTCTGAGTGGGGAAGGTTTCTTGATGTGGTTTTGAAGGTTGTAGAGAAGGAAGAGGGGCAGGCCTGAGGGAGGCATGGGTTGAGCCCCACAGCTGGAGCGTGGAAAGGTCTCAGGTCTGGTGGCTGAAGGGCAGGAAACAGGGCCTAATAGGAGGTTAGCGGACAGCAATGTATAGCAAGTTTTAACATCTAAACGTTTTTTTGCCTGCAGCAGGGATATGGGATTCGACAACCTGATTGTGTTAAGTGGAGCTGGAAAGAAATCCCAGGTGAGGTTAGGAAGCAGTGGCCTTTCCCAGCCTACCTGTCTTTTGACTATGCGCCTCAGGGCGGGCTGTGAAAGTGTTTCTTTACTAGGGAGGATTCTGTAATGTACCAAACAGATTGGGGTGGAGAAATGATGTACCTTCAGGAAAGGGTGTCAGGTCCCTTTGAGTCCTTTTGTGCTATGACCCTTTGCAGGTCTCTAGCTGTGGGGTAGAGAAACTTAGGAAATCAAAGGCAGAGCAGTATGTCTCTGGGGAATTTGTTTTGTAGAATTCCCAACAGTCTGGATTTTGCTGAATGCATCACCACAGTGTTTGACATTCCTCAGTCCCCTAGGTTTTCTCTAAATGGGTAGTTGGATCTACAGCTGAGCTGCTTTTCAAATTAATTAAGACTCAAAATTAAGTTCCTCAGTTGCACTAGCCACATTTCAAGTGCTCAGTAGCCATGTATGACTAGTGGCTACTGTATTAAACAGTACAAAATAGAATTTTGTTTTTTCTATCACCGCAGAAAATTCTATTGGACAACACAGCTCTATATGCTTGATCAGATTTATTTTATTTTGGTTAGAATGTGTCACAATGGAGGTGTCTGTTCTATCAAGAGGCACTTAATATTTGGTTATCTCTTTCCCTCTCTTTTTTTTTTTTCCTTTGGGGACAGAGTCTTGCTCTGTTGTCTGGGACAGAGTGCAGTGGCATCTTATAGCTCACTACAACCTAGAAACTCCTGGGCTCAAGCGATCCTCCTGCCTTAGCCTCCCAAGTAGCTGGAACTATAGCCATATGCCACCAAGACTGACTAATTTGTCTGTTTTTTGTAGAGGCAGGGGTCTCACTTTTGCTCAAGCTGTCCTCCTGCCTTGGCCTCCCAAAGTGCTAGGATTACAGGTGTGAGCCACTACGCTGGCCTGTTTACCTCTCTTTTTGTGATGTTAGCAGCTATTGATGCTCAGGGCCTAAATATTTTGGGTTATTGGTGTTCTAAAACAGCAATAAGCTGAGTGTGGTGGCCCAGGCTGTAATCCCAACACTTTGGGAGGCGGAGGTGGTAGGATTGCTTGAGGGCAAGAGTTTGAGACTAGCCTGGGCAATTTAGGGAGACCTCATTTCTACAAAAAAAAAAATTTTAAAAACAGCGATATTTCATATTAGCCGATGTATTTCTGTAGAGAGATACTTCCCCTCATCTACTGTGTGGTTTCCCAGTGGGATGGTTCATTTAGGAAAGGCAGAATAATATTCAATTCTCTTTATTTCCCTTTATTTATAAATGAAGATAGTTGGTTGACCTGAATTCTCCAGCGATGGCCAATTAGTTATTTCTAAGTATTGCTGGGAATCATGGATTTAAGTGGTTTTTTAAGACCTGTCTGTTTCATATTTGGAAGGAGAACATAAGCTCCACCCAAACTCCTTCCCTCTTGTCTTCTATCTCTGAAGACAGAACTGAATGCCCCTCCCCCTGCCCCCTTGTAACTTGCTGACCATCTTCCTGCCTGCACATTTGGCCAACCAGACTTCTCTTTTCAACTCTAAATCCATCAGAGCCAGGTAATGCTGCCTATTGGGCTTGTATTCCCCAGCACCCCAGTGCAGCAACACCTGACTCACAGGACATAAGTCAACATAGAACAAGAATATAAGGAGGGGAAGAAGTCAACAGTCCCTAGACATGAGCGACAGCATTTGGAGGAGAATATAGGAAGCAAGAAGAAAAGGAAAATCTGGAAAAATGCTTGGAATGGATGCTTGATAAAGGTTAGATTAATTAAAAGGGGAAAAAAGAGAAATAAGAGAACAATATGTGTTAATTGTACCAGTTTTAAACTTGAATGTAGGCAAAGTGAATTTTCATTTTTCAGAAGGACTATATGGGTTTAGCTGCAGACAGCAGAATCCACTGTAGCTAGTTTAAGTAGAGAAAGGTACTGAATGGACTAAAGAAAGGCCAAGTTGAGCTCTCAGAAATGACTCTCAGAGCCACACTGCAGAACTGGGCCACCTAGGAAGCTGTGGCTGTCTGCTCCTGCATTATGATGCTTCTGCTATTGCAGAGTGTAAGAGAACTGCTTCCTGCCTGCCTCTGTGCAACTAACTCAGGGTGGAATTCAAATCTCCCTGTAGTGCTCAAACCTTAGCTGCAAGGGCGTCTGGGAAGTGTAGTTTCTAACTCTCGAGCTTCTGCACTACAAGAAGGCCCACCAAAAGGAGGTAGAATAGATACTGAGTGTCCGTACAGGATCTACTACAGGAACCTTTAAAGCTTATGTGACCCAATCTCCTTACTTTCAGGGTGGGAAAGGGAAATCCCAGAGAGTTTTTATTGAGTTCCTCACAGTTGTTTGTGGCAAAGCGCAACCCAAGGATCCTTAATTTTTCAGCATTGTTATATTGCGCAGTGGGACAACTGTACCCTCCAATATGGTAGCCACAGTCAACAAGTGGCTTTGGCACCTTAGCCGTTGGTGTTGACAGTCTGACATTATGGAATCTGAAGCTATCCCTCACCATATGAGATGAACAAGGGATTCATACCCCGTCCCCTTCCCTCTTGTCATGTCTAGACCTCCTGTGGACCTGCCCTAAGGGAAGTGTAGATACAAGTTTTGCAGACAGTAGACTGAGACATTAAAAATCTCAGTGTGGGCAACTGTAAGTCATGTGGCCATGGGTAGGTTAGATCTCTGAGCCTCAGTTTCTTCTTCTGGGTTATAAGGATATATTTCCATTGTCATCTCTGCATTCAAGGAGGTTCTCCATCCTGCCATGCTGGGGAGTTAGTTGTAAAGCCTGAGGAAATGGTACATGGGACCAGGAGGGGAGTCTGAATCCCAAAGGGATTGAGGAAATATGCTTAGCATGTTTTGAGCATTCAAACATAGCAAACATGTCAGTGGCGATCTTGTCCAAATGGCCACCAGAAGGTAGCCCTAGACTCAGAGTAACCTCCCACAGGAAATGGGACCATTAGTTTCATGAACTTGTCTCGTGGAAGCATCAACAGAAAATAAAGAGTTGTTCTTTTTTGTTGTTTTTTCTGTAGAAGTTTGACAGATAAGTGATCTCAGCCAGCTTTGAAGTTAGTCAGCTGAAGTCCCTGCCTCCCTGGATGCTCCTGATGTTTTCAGCAGCCCGATACAATGATTGGTTTGTTTTTGCTGCAGAGGTCTATTTTTTAGAGGAAGAATCTCAGGAGAATTTTGCATGTTTTTTAAAATGAAAGCTGAGACCCCGCAGAAAACAGGACAGGACAGTGAGCAGAAAAGCACCAAGCTGTGGGGTTGGAGAGTTGTTCATTCTCTCTTTCCCTTTCTTGCCCCCAATTAATTTCCAGACTGATGTTATTTCCCACCATCTAGGGTAGTTTCCCCACTTCGTTAATAAGCCTTTTGCAAGGTGTTAATTTTGGATTAAGGGTGAGACTATTAAGCTTTTTCAGACTATTAAGCATAGTGTAAAACCACCCTGGTGGCTCTGGAGCAGTACTTTATAACTAAATATGTTAATAATTTCTGTATCAAAACACATGAATATTGATAGAATAAAGTCTGTGCATATGTTTACATCAGCTCAGATCAGATTTCCCTGCCAAGGGAGATAGGCGAGAACGTTGGTTTTCATGATCATGGTATCTCCCCTCCTCTCATGGTAAGTGTGAGAATGTTGGTTTTCAGAGCTTTTGGGATCACAGAGTTGCAGATGAAGAATGGGGGCCTTGTGGCTCACTCTGAATCTTAGTTCCCTTTTTCTGCCATTAGAGAGAAAAATTCAAAACCAAATTGAGAAACAAGGGATTTTGATGAATTGCCTTTTATTTAGGATCACAGAATTTTGGAGCTGGTCTAACTATAATGGGACTTATTGAGCACCAGGTCCTTTTTAAGTAGGTTTTCTTATTTA
Organism: Indri indri; assembly: GCA_004363605.1. Classification (NCBI taxonomy): domain Eukaryota; kingdom Metazoa; phylum Chordata; class Mammalia; order Primates; family Indriidae; genus Indri; species Indri indri. The sequence continues at coordinate 4,974 of RJWJ010000270.1, forward strand.
ATTCCTTAATTTATCTCCAACTGGCAAATATCGATATTATCCATGATTTACAGCTGATGAAATTAAGGCTCAGAGAAGTTAAGTAACTTTCCTACATCCCACAGTCTGTAAGTGGTGGTACCGGAATGGAACTTAGGAAGTTGGAAAACAGACCCTGCTCTTAGCTTTTTGTACTGCTGTGGAGATCATCTGATACCATTTTATTGTTTTACATGTGGGGAAATCATGACCTAGGGGTGTTAAGTAACATCCCACATCACACAACTAGCTAGGTCTCAGCATTTCTTGTTTCTCTATTGCACTATCATTTTGTAACTAACATGACTCAGATGTAACTAAGTTTGGTCTACTATTTGTAGAGTGGAGGAACAAGGTAAAATTGGTTAATTCTTTTTTGAACTTTTAGGAGGTAAAGTGTTAGGTACACGCCTGTGTAAACATAATAAAGTTTTGTCCAGTGAGCAGACCCATGATCCAGGGAAGGAGAACCAGTCCTCTGGCCCATGGGACATCATTCCAGGAATCTTCTGTATCATGCAGCCCATCCTGGGAGAGAACACTTAGACATGTCGCAGATCTGGTGTTCTGGAGAGATTCATGTGTTTATTACCATTCCAGTTAATTTATTCCTGCTTTACAAATAACCCCAAATTTAGTAGCCGAAATAGTTTATTATTATACCTCCCACTTCTGTGGAATGATGGGGCCCTGCTGGGCAGTTCTTGCCTGGGGTCTCTCTTGATGACAGCTAGAGCTGGGGTCTTCTGGGGCTTTATTGGACTGGACATCCACGAGGGTTCACTCACATGGCTGGAAGTTGAATAAGTCCCTGTTGATGGACACATAGGTAGTTTCCAGCTTTTTGCTATTACAGACCAAATTTCAAGGCACAAGACATGTGAAATACACTTTTGAGATACATTTCATGTTTAGCAATTTATCTTACAAATACCCCTTCCTTTCTGGAAAGTGAAATAGTCTGGCTTCATCAGTCATTTAATTAACCTTATATCTTTCTTCAACAAGGCTCTCTTTAGACTTTGAATATAATTTGCTAATATCTGGTAGCTGGATTGGTCATAAGTGTGGCAAGTGGGGCTTCAGGAAATGGAGGGTGCACCTTGGAGTGAATTCCCTAAATGAGCCACTTCTTGGTGACTCAGTTTTCTATGCTGCGATATGGGATTATAGGTGAAGGTGGAGAAATGGAAAAATTGCCTCTGCTCAGGGATACTGGAGAATTTCTGTTTTTACTCTTAAAAAAAAAAAAAAAAAAACAACAGAGGAAGGTTCCCCAGGGGATGAGGCACCTCAGTCTCCAACCCCATTCCCCATTCCCATTTTCTCCCCTGTTCTAAAAAGCTTTCTGTGTCTTGGTCAGATGATCTTCTGGCCCTGCACTCCCTTAAATTGTCAACTCATTTCCCTTCCCTAGGCCCTTCAAGATTTTATTCTTATCAAACAAAATAATGCCAGTGATTTGAGATTTTCACTCTGGACTGTAATGGAAGGTATCCGTATTACATGCAGAGACTTTTAAAAATAGGAATTTACCAAAACGTTTAAAGTAAACAAGAGTTCAGGTTTTAACTGTGGCTCATGAGTCCTTGGACACATTCAAGAAGACTTCCAAAAGAAAGTTCTAGCTTTTACCTGGAATTAATTTTTAATTAGTTGGAATTACCAAGGTTGGTTATCTACGTTCTATTTCATTAGCCTCTCACTACCTCTTAGATGTCCTTTATCTATGTAGACTTGGCCTTGAGAAGCTCAAAGTACTTAGAGGGCCATAGTTAGTCTTTTTACACCCTTTCCAGGGCTGCAGTGACTAGTATGGGGACTGCTGGGCAAGGAGCTAGGAAAGGCTTGTGCACAGTGGGGTCTCCCTCAGGCTAAGGGCCAGGCCTTCCCCCTTTGGTAGGGGGTGGGAACAGTAACTGTTCTGGGAAGTGAGGCAGTTGGGGATCCAGGACAGCCTCCCATTGGGTCATCAAACTCAACTCCTGTGGCTGTCTTCCCTTGCCTTCCATGGCTCCCTCCTGCCCTCTAACTATATTCCAGCTCCATTAGGGGACCCTGCCCTTCTCAGCCACCACTGCTCTTGTCATCAGCTGCTCTCCCAGGCTCAGGCCAGCCATGCCGAACTGCACACAGTTCCTGTTTCCCACCATCCTCTCCTGGAGGGATTCTTTGCCATGGCCCCTCCCTTCCTCCTCATCTTTATCTGGCTGAGGAGGTCACTTCCTGTGGAAGCATCTTCCACATCCAGGGTAGGTGCCCTCCCAGGCACCCATTACACCTGGGCCTCTTAGATATCAATGGCCTCAGTGACTGTGCTGCCTCCAGCTCTGTGCACAGGGCCGCCGCATGCAGATCAGGCACTTGTCAGTGTTCACTGAGGCAAATTAGGCTCCAAGCAAATGAGCATGAACTGCTGATGGAGGAGGCTGCCTGGGAAACCCTGTTCTGGGGTCTTATGCCTCCCTGGAGTCTCTTTGCATCCTGCCACCTGCTCCCCGCTGCCCATCAACACACGCTCACTGGGCGCTGGCCCTTGGCTAGGTATGGGGCATGGGGTAGGGAGGCGGGCATGTGAGTGAGCACTTGCTGGTTGTCCTGAAGGCCTTGGGTTGAACTGTGTGTGCAACAAACCCCTAGAAGGAGACGGAATGAAGTATGAACTCCATGAGGGCTAGCGTTCCAGCCCCACTTCTCAAGTGTGGTGCGTGGACCAGCCGCAGCGGCATCTCCTGGGTGCTGGTTAGAAGTGCAGCACCGCACACCCGATCAGACCTGGATCAGAACCTGCATTTTAACAAGACCCCCCAGGAGAGGCGTGGGCACGCTGGCGTCTGCAAGGCACTGGTCTAAGGGGGACAGCGAGCCCTTTGGGCATGGGCTGCCGTATTTGGAGTAGTCTGCAGCAGCAACGGAGCAACTGAGCTGGGTCTTAGGGGAGGGCAGTGCCCAGGTTCGATGAAAGGAGGAGGGTATTTGAGGCTAGGAGAGCGTGGAGCCGGGAAAGGACCAATCTTCTTGCTCATGATGTCTGGGTGACAGTAAATTTTTTAGGCCTTTTTATGAACAGAATTTTGGCAGAGCAATTGGATCTATCTTCTAAAGGATCTGAATTGGTAACCTTTGAATATATCAGATCTGGTATTTTTCATCACATAGATATAGATTCAGTTTTCTTTATAGACAGCACTGGGCAGGGAGTCTGGGCACTGGAGTTTGGTTATGGTTTTACTGATGATGAAGCTGCGGGATCTTGATCAAGTCACTTTCCAAAATGATAATTTTATGTGTCCATGATTTTGTGGGTCAGGAACCGGGGCATGGCTCGGCTAGGCAGCCCTACTCCGGGGTCACTCACGCAGTTGGTAGCAGCCCTGGGTTGGGCTAGAAGATCCAGTGAGTTTATTCATATCTGGCCCCTCAGTGCTTCTCCATGTGGCCTCTGGCTCTCCACACAGCTGGCCTGGCCTTCCTCACAGCATGGTGGCCTCAGACTTCTTACAGGGTGGCTGGGTTCCAAGAGGGAGGAAGCAGAAGCTGCAAGGTCTCTTAAGACCTGGAACTGACACATCATCGCTGCTCTCTATTGGTCCAAGTGGTCATAAGTAAGCCCAGTTTCAAGGGGAGGGGAATTGTCTCCATCTCTGGGTGGATGGAACAGCCTGCAGGTACAGGGTGGAAGGAATGGATTGTGGCTCTTTGGGGACTATCTATAACAGGCTCCGTTCTGTCATCAAGACCCAGACTCCTTCCTTTCTGCTTCTCCATCCTCAGCACGTGCTTCCACCTCTTGGTCCAATTACTGTTGCTTATTTTTGAACGTGAGGCAGCTGGAATCCTATAGTGTGTACTCTTGGGTCTGGCTATAAAGGCTTCTTTTTTTAATCCCTGGCACCAGTGAATCAGTAAAAGGTTGACCTCTGCGAGGCCATCCTAGCGATGAGGTTGGGGTGGGGAGAATGCTTAGGGAGTGGCAGGGCAATGGTGGGCTGGGCCTGTGGACACCTGACTCCTGGGCAGGAGGATATGGGGACCACTCATTAAGTTGCTTGTCATTGGTTGCCCTGGAGGGTTTGCTCTAGCCAGCAAGAACGAGTAAAGAAGGGAGAGGGCACCATTCTTTCCTCCCCAAGGAGATTTCTGTCCCATGGGCCAGGTAGTTACATGACCATGCCTGTTGTAATGCTGTTGTAAGACAGTGTGACTAGCTAGAAATCAGAATTCTGTTCTACGGAAGAAGGGGAGAATGAATACTGGGAGAAACTGCCAGCTGTTGTTTCACCTTCCCCAAAGCCAAAAGCTGCTCGGAATTTTTAGGGGCAGAAGCCATAGATAGGCCAAACCTAGAGACACAGGGAGGTGGGTCTCCCTGGTGAACCCACCTCCCACCAGGACATGCCCATCTGCACAGGGACCCTCACAGCCTGTCTCTGTCCCAGTTCACCACAGGTACATGCAGCGACTCGGTGACCCACAGCTGCGACCTGTGCGGCAAGGGCTTCCGCCTGCAGCGCATGCTCAACCGTCACCTCAAGTGCCACAACCAGGTAAAGAGACACCTGTGCACCTTCTGCGGCAAGGGCTTCAACGACACCTTTGACCTGAAGAGACACGTCCGCACGCACACAGGTGAGCAGGGGGCATGTGCTTTGTACTTGCTTTTGTTATTCTGGCCAAGACTTCCTGTTCCTTTCCCACCAAAGAACCAAGTGGGGAGTATAGAGAATGTCTTTCTGGAAAGATCACAGGATGGGGCATTTGCCCCCTCGTCCCCAGTCTGGGTTCACCTCCCAACTTTGTCACCTGCTGGCTGTGTCACCTTGGGCAGGCAAGCCACCTCTCATAGCCTGTTTTTTGCCCCTGTAAAATGGGTATAATGATATGAGTTCTAGTGAGGCTCAAAACAAATCACTGGCTGGAAGTGTTCTGAGAATTACTATGCATGACGTAGATACTGGGGCTGTCATAGTTCAGCCTCCTTGGTCCTGGCTGCTGGAATGTGGTTACTGTGGTCCCACTGTGAGTATTTTATGCCTCTCTCTGGGGAAGTCAGCCTATCTCAGATAGAATCCTGTTCCTCCCGAGGGATGGGAAGAAGGAAATGCCTAGTTCCCTTACAGCTGACCTCAGCCTCCAGTGTGAGCCCTGCGGGCAACACCTCCCTCCCCTCGCACCTTCCTGTGTCTCCTGACGTGTGACATGTGGACCCATTCCATAGAGTCCCAGGTCCCCTCTGGCCTCCCTGCTTGAGCCCCATAGTCCACACCTTTGCCAGAGTGACCCCTTGAGGAGATCATAAGGATGCCACTTCCCTGCTAAGAAATGTCCAGCTCTGGGCAGGATGAAATCCAGACTCCGCATCTCTCATCTGGATGGGCTGCATGCAGAGCTGCCACAGTCTGGGTCCCAGTTTCAAGTCCCATCCTATCCCAGCCCAGCCTCTCATCCTGTCACAACGCACCTCAGATCGCCCCAGCCCACCCCCACCCACACAGCCCCATCCAGCCTGCCACCCTCCCCCTGACAGTCTCGTAGGATTTGCTGTCTGCAGTCCCATGATCCCTCTCAGAGTTTAGGGTTTCCCCGGGCGCTTTGGTGGGACTGGGAAAGTGCTTGCTCCTCCCTCCAGATGGGGCTCCCAGCTACTCAGCCCCCACAGGGCCCTTCTTAGGTCCCCTGCATCCCATTCTCTTTATAGCTCATATCACACCTGATTGCTCTCAGAGCACCAGCTGTGTGCTGCCTCCCTGATCTGGGAAGAGTGTCCTCCACCTCGGAGAGTGGACTGGCATCCTAAAATGTTTCTTTTCGTTTTTCCTTTTAAAAAACTTTTTCCAAAATGAACTTTTCGTTTAAGTGTAACATACATCCAGAAAAGTGCATACATCCTGAGTGCTTAGCTCAATGGATTTAGGAAGTTCTACAAAGTGGACACACCTATGCAACTAGCAGCCGGACCCAAAAACACACTATTTCCAGCCCCCAGAAGTCACTGCCCTTCCCAGTCTCTGCCTCCTACCCTCCAAGGGAAACCACTATCGTGGCTTCTCATACCATGAAATTACTATTGCTTATTTTTGAACATGAGGTAGATGGAATCCTGTAGTGTGTACTCCTTTGGGTCTGGCTATAAGGCTTCTTTTTTTAATCCCTAGCACCAGTGAATCAGTAAAAGATTGACCTCTGCAAGGCCATGAGGTCAGGGTGGGGAGAATGCTTAGGGAGTGGCAGGGCACTGGTGGGCTGGGCTCATGGACACCTGACCCCCAGGGGCAGGAGGATATGGGGACCCCTCATTAAGTTGCTTGTCAGTGGTTTCCCTGGAGGGTTTCTCAGTTCTTCCTCTCTGGGGATATCTTTGAGGGCCTGGCCTGTTTCTTCTGCTCCTCGCCTACTAGACTCTGTGGTCACTCCCCAGCCGTGGCCTCTAGGACACAGTGAAGGGGGCTCAGGGAGCATGGCTGACTGTTGGTTCCTTCGGTTGAAGTAAACGTTGAGCTGATGGAGTTGCCTCATCTGTCATTAATTCTCCATCGATGGGGACCAAGGGAAATACTCGGCACTGACAGCTCCTCAGAGAAGAGTTTACAAATTGAGTCAGTCACATAGCAGTGAAGAATTCCAGGTCTGAGTTAGCTGACTGTGAGACTTTGTCTAAATTACTTATCTTTTACCTTAGTTTTTCCATCTCTAAAATGGGCACAATGATTTTAATTTCTGTCACCTAAAGGGATGGTTTTGAGGTTTTGGGATAAAAATTACATATAAAGTGCTTCGTACATTGTAAGTGCTTAGTAAATATTAATTAGTAGCAGTAGTAAAAGTTGCAATAATTGGCAGAGGTTTCCTGAGGACACGAGGTATAATAGGCCCTAGGACTCAGCTCCATGCTCATGGAGATCTCAGCCAACATAGGGAGAAATAACTCAGACATTTGACTATGACACAGCGAAACAGCAGATGTACCAGACAGAAGAAAAAGTAGCACATACCAGTGGAAAGTATTGGAAAGTGCATTGTTTCTGACAGCATACCAGGGAGGCTTCTCAGAGGAGGTGGCCTTTCAGCTGGGCCTTGAAGGATGAGCAAGATTTCTACGGTCGGATAGAGGAGGAAGGGCATTGCAGATGGGGAGTGTCTTAGTTTGGATTGCCCTAGTAGCAGGCCCTGATGCAAGGATTGGGTGTGAGGAGTCTGTATGGGAAATGATCCCAGGAAGCACAGCGAGGGGTGGGGAGGGGAGGAAGGGAGGGAAGACAGCCAATCAGAGCTTGTTAATAATGAGTGGGTTATCACTGTGGACAACCTGGGCACAATCCTGCTTGGGACCCTCTAAAGAACCACGTGGAATGCACCCCAAGTTGCTCTATCAACCCCCATTCCTCCTTGCTGGGGGGGTCCAAGGTCCTAGGACCCTCAACTCCCAGGCAGTTGTCCCCACCCACTGCCTGTCCCATCACTGTCTTATTTCCTGGGGAGCATCCTTAGGCAGAGAGATGCAGGGACTGTCTGAGATGAGGGGTCTGGGTCAGGGTGTTGACCGTGTCTGCCCCTGGGAAGCAGAAGAGTGAGCAAGTGTGGAGGGTGGCCGGGCAGAGACTGGGAGACTTTTCAGAAAGTAACACAGCTCCTTCAGATGGAGGCAAGCTGAGCATGGTCACTGTCCTTCATGCCAGGCCCTCGGTGTGTCTCCCGTCATCTCAAACTACCCCAAGAAGTCGGTCCCCATTTCACAGATGAGGAAACCAGGCTCAGGGAGCTCAGACAACCCCTATGTGGTGAAGCTGGGAACTATAACTGGCTGGTCCCAGAGTTCATGGTCTTTTATCTTCTCTAGAATCCCCTTTGCCTCCCAGCGCCTTCCTCAGCATTCTCCCTGAGGAGGGGGCATCACCAGCCTGCCCCATTGCAGGTTCTAGAAGCCTGCTTGCTTCTGGAGGAAGGTGAGATAAAGGGGAACTCAGACCTACAATGAACCGCACACTCCAGCTTGGGGTTCAGTAGGTTGCAGAGGAGCCTGTGAGCATGTGGGTTCAGTGGTGCCAAGAAAGCCTCTGCCCACAGAGTGAGCAAGAACCTGCACCCCCTCGGACCTGGCCTGAGGTGCCCAGGTTCTCTCCATCTCCTGCTCTTCTAGCGGCTCTTATGGGGGTGCTGAAAATCATTTAAGTTGGTGAATAAAAACATCTTCCACCTGATGCTTTCCCAAAGGCCTTTAGATAGTTATGCCATTAGGGGAAAGCCTGGCACTTGGGCGGCATCTAGGAATGGAAAACAGAGCTGTGCTGGCCACATGTGGCTCCTGGGCCCCAGAGGTGTGGCTAGTCCAAGTTGAGGTAGGTGTGTTGGAAGTATAACATAGACACTAGATTTCAAGACTTAAAGCAAAGAAAGAATATAAACATCTCAATGTTTAATAGGGATTTCATGTTGAGATGGTAATATTTTGGATATATTGAGTTAAACAAACTATATTATTAAAATTCATTTCATCTGTTTCTTTCTACAAGAAAATTTTAAATTATAAAGTGGCTTGCATTTTAATTTCTATTGGACAACACTAAGATAATTGCAATCTACAGATAACCATTGTAAAAAATTTAATCATAATTCAGCTGGGCATGGTAGCTTAAGCCTGTAATCCTAGCACTTTGGAAGGCCAAGGCAGGAGGATCACTTAAGGCCAGAAGTTCAAGATCAGCCTGTGCAATGTAGTGAGACCTCATCGCTACCAAAAAACAGAAACATTGGCCAGGTGTGGTGTCACATGCATGTAATCCCAGCTACTTGGGAGGTTGAGGTAGGAGGATTGCTTGAGCCCAGGAGTTTGAGGTTGCAGTTAGCTACAATGACATGACTGCACTCTAGCCTGGGCAACAGAGGGAGATCCTGTCTCAAAAAACAAAAATGAACAACAAAAATTTTAATCACAATTTTGAGTCTTAAAATGATTAGCAGTTAAAATTATGGAAATGTTTTGGACTTATTTCCCCTGCCTTGATCTATTTTCTGATGGAGATTTGCCTCCAAGTAATAATGGACCAGAAAGAGGCTTCTTCACACATCAGCTGGTAGCAAACTCTGGGCAGGCCATGGTTCTGTGAGCTGGAGGAACAGGCCAGCTCTGCATCTCTTGAGCTCTGTCCAAAAGGGACAGTCAGTACAACGAGCAAAAATGTGGGGTTCTCGGACATTGTTTTACTTCATGTGAACCAACCTCACTGGCTCCAAAAGATCTCACCAGAGTTCAGTGGGAATTTGGTCTTGGCCTTTGACTGAGCTATGAATGTGGGGGTTTTGCTATTGACTGTTACAAGTAATGTTGTATTTAGTCCAAAAACAAAGATATAAACATTGAACATAAATACAGCAGACAGTTGAGTGAGCGGTATGTTTGCTTACAGTCCTGTTAGACCAGGCTGTGACCAATTTAAAGACTTATCTGGGACCCCAGGGCACTTCGTTGGAGAATCGTAGCTATGAAATAGATGAAGTGGGCAGAAACGGTGGAGTAGAGAATCAGGGTTAATATGCAACACCGTGCCCGGCCCCCACCCCGCCCAATCTCTTCTTATCCCCTGCAACTACAGAGGGAACAGGGCATCTAAGGGAAGACTCAAAACACAAGGAAACATCTTGAAAAAGATCCAGGGAAACTAGAGCCTGAAAATGTCTTGCATTAATATCCAAGCAGACGAAAAAAAAGATTAGAACTTCTTTTTTGGATACGACTTCACCAAGAAAAGGTAAATCAGAGGGGTGTGTGCACGAGAGATAGAGAGAGAGAGGGAGAGAGAGGGAGACAGGAAGAGAGGGAGTCTGTGTGATGGGAAGGGGGGTGTTAGTCAAATGACGTCTGACTGAAGATTGGAAGAGGGAAACCAACTGGTGCAGAAAAAACTCCATAACGTTTTGTGAAAATATGTGAGCAAACAAGTGGCTTTAGGTTGTCTTAGGCTTCCAGATTGTCTTAGGATGGATTTGAGGGTGGAGGAGGAGGGCGGTGGGACAGGGCAGAGGCTGTGCTCTCAGCTGGAGTCCAGCCCCAGCCTCACCCCAGGGGGCTCTGGAGAGTTGACCTGCTACATTTCTACACCCATTTCAGTCAGACATTGGCTGAGGGCAGGCAAACCCCCCCGGGCATCTGGGAGGTCAGTTGCCCGGTGCCCATTCCTTAGAGAAGAAACAACCAGGCCCTGTTAGCTGCCACCACACACAGGACAGCTGGAGATGTGCAGGGCCCCAGGCCAGGGGTCTGGGTGGGAACCAGCTGCATCCATTGCACATAATCAAAGGAGTTGCTCTATTACAGTGACATTGACGGGGTCCCTGAGGCCAACGTGGGGAATGATGCCTGCTAACCCAACTCAAGTCAAAATAGAGGAGGCATGAGCTTTCAAGAAATGAATGCATATTCAGTTCACAGCCCGGGAAAAACATCATGGGCCTGTTTTTATAGAATATTCTTTTGGGTTTATTTAAGTGTTTTAGGTTGAACCAGCTGGGATGCTTCCTAAGAATGGCTGTCCGTTGAAGTAAATGATTTGCTTCTGATGGGGGAGGGGGAGATCTGTATTTTAGAGTAAAGAATAATAACCAACACTTGCATGGGCTGGACTCCGCACTGAGTGTCCACACCCTCCCTGCCCAAAGTGTGGTCCGCAAGCAGCAGCACCTGGGAACGTGCGGGCTGTGCAGAGTCATGCTTAGGGAGTGGCCCTGTGCGCCAGGCTCGGTCAAGTACAGCATTTGTGGAAAGTGTTTTTATGTTGCTCATTTGTAAGCTGACAACTTATTCTGTGAAAGACTTCAGACAGTATAAAAAGCTATAGAGAAGAAAGTAAGCCACTGTAAACAGTGGAGTGGGGTTCCCCACTCAGTCGTGGGTGGGGGTTTGGCCAGGGGACATCATAAACCCATGTTGGTTATGACTTTACCCTCTGACTCATTCAAGGCACATGCCATTCCTGTGGAAGCTGCTGGATTCCACAGAGAGAAGCTAAGGAATTCAGATTCTCCAGGTCAGGGAGGAGGGGAGGGGGCAGGGGCCAAGCTGCTTTGTTGGTCTGCAGTGCTGGCGGTGCCCATGGGATACCTCTTGCCTTATCTTCCGTCAGGGGCTACAATGAGAGGGAGGAGAAGGCTAACAAATCCCATCTTGATTGAAGAAGAGAAAACAATGGTGTCTTTGTTTGGAGCCTGAGGGGAAGAATCGACAGGATTGGGAAAAATGCAGATTGGGAGTAGTTTGAAGCGGGGCAGACGCAGGAAAAGGAATTAAGTGACCTCCACCCCTAGTGGCCTGAATGCTGTCTTGCAGCACTGCCTTCTCCAGTTATCAAACTGTCTCTCCTGACTGTTTTATTTTTTATTTTCATTTTATCTTAATTCATGTTTTAGCTAAAAAAAAAAAAAAAAAAAAAAATTGTTCATTAGGGGCAAAAAAAAAAATGAAAAAAAAATTAGGACTCCCTAATTTTTTACACCAAGTCCCACTTCTACTCCTCAAAGCAAACCGCTATTCGTTTTTTTCCCCCTAGAAGTTTTGGATGCACATTGCTTTTTTCCTGTAGTATATATTTCGGAGCTTGTTTTGTATCTGCACGGCTAGACACACCTCACTTTTTTTTTTTGTTTTTAACAAATGTCAGAGCATTTCTTAATATGAAATCGTGACAAAATTTCCAATGTGGAGGCACAGTACATTTCCTGTTCCCCAATTGATGACACCTGTTTCCATTTGCAGATTTCTTTTTTTTTTAATTTCAGGCAATACTACCAATAATATATTTTGTATGTCTTTTGCCTACCTATGTGAGTCTTTCTATAGGATCATTTCTGTGAAGTGGAATTTCTGGGCCAAACGGTAGACACATTACGATTTTTTATGGACATTGCCAAATTGCCTTCCAAGGAGATTGCCGTAAATGTCCACTCCCACAGGAAGCCTATAAAAATCTTCACATTTGGATAAAGGAGCAGTTGAGCTATAGCAAGGAGAGCAAGCAGAAAGTTCCAAGAATGAAGAATTTTCTTTTGGGGATTTGTAATATGAAGCTTGATTTGCTATTAGGAGTAGAAAAGTTGAAAAGAAGAAACTCTTTTTGATAACCCAGCAGACAATATTTTTTGGACTAGGTAATACAGGACTCTGGTACAACATCCAAAAGAGTAGACTGTAAGAAGTCTCCTCTCTCCTCTGCCAGCCATCTAGTGACCACATTTTAAAAAATTATCTTTTTTTGTTGTTGTGAAATAATACTCCCAAAAAGCACATACAAATATAAAAAGAGTACATATAGGTGTAGTTTAAAAACAAATATGAACTACTCATGTGCCTACCAGCCAGCGTATGCGTGGGGCATATTTGCATTAGGTTGAGCTGGATTGTAAGCTCTTGAAGCTGTATCCCATTGAGAACGTGGCATATCTTGGCTAGTTCTTACAGCAGCTATACGAGGGGTGAGAATATGATCCCCATTTTACAGGTGAGGAAACTGAGCCATGGAGAGGATTCAGCAACCTGCACATGGACTCAGTTAATGAGTGGCAGATCTGCAGAGCATGGCTTTTCAATGGCCTTGGACTCTGGTACTTGTGTACGTATCAGTAGGTTAATGATGTCTGGTGCACAGATGGTGCTTTTCAGTTCTCATATCTTGCTTTAGATGCAGGCGAGGTTGGCCTTTGCTCGAGAGCATCAGGATGGGTAAGCCCTGATGTTTCTTTTAGGGGTGAGGTTTAGCATCAGACCCTCTTGCTCAGGGCTTCTCTCTGGCCACCTTCATCCTGCTGAGTGTGTGGGGGATGAGGGTTCTCCAGGAGGGAGGGGCTTGTCCCCAAGCCTAGAAGGGGTCCCCAAGGGGCTGCCACATGACAGTGTCTGCCTGCACCCATGAGTGAGGGGTAAATGGTGGTATTTACGCAGGGAGAGGAGGAGCGGGAGTGCTGGGGTGCAGAGCAGCACATTTTTGTAAAAGTCAGAAGTGCCATACCTAGAGCTTTCAGGGCCTACCGTCTGCTTTCCATCGCCACGTCTGCAAGTCACTCATTCTCCAAGCCAGTCTCGACTATCACCCCCTCCCTGGAAGAAAACCCCACATGGCTGTCATCCCCACTCTCCATTGTCGTTACGGTGTGGGGCTTTGAAATCTAGCCTTTGCTGTCCAGGCCTTGTTGGGTGCTCGCCCCACAGAGAATGCTCAGAGGGTATGTTGAATGGAGAGAGGACAGAGGCATGGCCCTGTGCACACTGGGCTTAGCTGTGGCATGGCTGGCCTCTCCTAGGGGGCGCATCTCCTTCCAGATCACCTTTTGGGGTGGGAACCCTCCGAATTTTGTTGTGTCCAGGTTAAAGCCTGATGTAAGTGCGCTGGTTTCTCCATATTTTTAGTTTGGACGTTTCAAAAGAGCAGCAGGTTATTTTCATTAACTATTGGAAGGAGCACCTGGTCTCCAAGCGAATTCCTGTTTTGGTGAGTTGTAGGTTTGAAATCAAGTTTGTCGCTTGATCTGCCAGGGGTGGCGGGAGCCAGCTGTCTGCCGCCCAAGGCCCACAAAAACACAAAGTGTGCATTACAGTGCAAACATGAAAGCTAAGGCAGGAAAACTCATCCCAAAGAGGTGGTCTGTCTTTCGTAGGGCCGGGAGGGTTCATCCATTCATTCAATATTTCGTTTTGTAAAATAGTGCCTTAAAATATTCTTTACCTTGATCATGGAGTTTTTTCTTGTGCCCTTAAATTTTGTGCCTGAGGCAGGGGCCTCCCTCACGTCACCCTAATCTCAGCCCGGGAATAGTTTTAAGAGAAAAGGTGGGAGGTCTGTTCTCCCACTCCCCGAAGAGCCAACAGTTAATATGAAAATTATCATGAATACTGGCAGGTGTTTGGAGGTGGCGAGTAGAGGGAGAAAAAGGGACACAATGGCCTTCCCCGCACTCCAGACCTTCTCTCCAAAGCTTCGCGTGCATGGCATCCGTGAGTGCCGTCCATGCGCAGGCCATCCATGCGCAGGCTATCCATGCGCAGGCCATCCATGCGCAGGCTATCCATGCGCAGGCCATCCATGCATGTGCCTGTGTAAATGCGCATTTCTTCAGAACACTCGAGTTCATGCTTGGCTGCACGATAGTCTCCTGGGAAAGCTTTTTTAAACTTCTGCTCAGGCCACACCCAGAGCAATTAAGTATATTTATTAATCTTTATGTGTGTGTGTGTGTATATATATATAGTTTGTCGAAAATGTGAAGAATCCCAAGAAACTGTTGACAGTTGGGACTGAAGGAAGAAGAGATGTGTGGGGCGAAAGAGGGAGCTTTTATTTTTTAATTTAATGCTATTTTTCACCTTAAACTTGGGAGCATAATACTTTTAGATATAAACAACTAGTTACCTTTTTTCAGTGTAAAAATAAAATGCAGATTCCTAACTCCAGCCCTAGACCTAGTGCCTGGGGTCTCTGAGGCAGGCCCAGGAATCTATATAGGGCTTCAGGGCTTCCCCCAGGTGGCAGCCCTCCCGTCCCTGGGCTCTGAGATGATCTGAGGGCCCATACAGACCCATTCCACCTCCAACCTTCTGTTTGATTGCGAGGCTCCTGCCCAGCTGCCAGCTCGAGGGGTGGCCTGTGCCAGTGGAGGACACTGGGTGTTGGGTGTGGTCTGAGGTCTCTGCCCTGCCATTAACTTACTTGACCTCAGGCAGGGCCAGAAGCAGAATCTTACCACTGGTGGTTCCCGAAAGCCAGTTAAACATTGGAATGTTCAGGGACATTTGTTAAAAATACGAAACTCCTGATCCCTACCCCAGACCCACTGAATTGGTCTTAGGAGAAATGAGTTAAGATTTTAATAAACTATCCAGGCTATTCAGAGGCTCTAGCAAGTATGTAAAATACTGTGCTGTCCAAGCTCATCTAAATAGTCTATTCCACACATGCATGCACACACCCACGGTCTATGCTTACATTTCTTTATCTGACATTCTGACTGCACACAGCCGGGTGAGTGCCCAATAATGGAGGTAGGAATGACTGTGCTTTGATAGGGCTGAGCTCTCTGGTGTATATTGTACATGTCAACTCTCGCTAGAAGGCAAGTCCCACTAATTCTAAAGCCAGCACAAGATCTAGTTTGGAAATGATTTTTATAACTGTAGCAGATGCCATTAGTATCCTGCCGATGTCCTCAGCCCCTGCCATTTCTGGGCACACCTGTCCAAGTTGCAGCTGCCCACCCCCATGGCCTGAGGGCTTTCCCACTGGAGCCCACTCTGTCTACACGAGGCGGGCCAGACGTGCCGGGGAGGGAGACTCGGCTCCATCCAGGGGCAGCCAGGATCACTCTGAGAGTGTGTTCTGTGCTGTCTCCCGAGCTGCCTGGCAGAATGGGACCCCGGTGCCCCGCACAATGACTGGCTCCTTTCCTTCCGTGCCCACTTCTTCATTCCCCTACAGGTGCTTCCTGGGATCGCTTCTCAAATAAACTACTTGTACTGGAATCTTTGTCTCAGGGTCTGTTTCTGGGGAAACCTATACCAAATAATATAAAAACAAAGTGTATTTTGCCCACTATAAAATAAAAACACTAAGGCATACAAGTTAGAAGAGTAAAAATCTTCCTCCCAAAGGCAGGTGGCATTTTTTGCCGCATTGGCACCCATTTGTGCTAGGTTTGCCCGTGCGGACGTCATGATCCTTTGCAGACGGTTTTGTCTCCTGCTCTAATCGTTTTCCTCATGTTGCCATGAATCCTTGCTCATGATGATTTTTAGTGGCTTCGCAGTCGGGAGGCTCTGGCTTGGCTGTGACCAACCGATGATGTGTCTGCCCCTCGTCCTTGCAGGCATTCGTCCCTACAAATGTGATGTCTGCAACAAAGCCTTCACCCAGCGCTGCTCCTTGGAGTCCCACCTGAAGAAAATTCACGGGGTGCAGCAGCAGTACGCCTACAAGCAACGCAGGGACAAGCTGTACGTCTGTGAGGACTGCGGCTACACGGGCCCCACCCAGGAGGACCTGTACCTGCACGTGAACAGTGCCCACCCGGGCAGCACGTTTCTCAAAAAGACATCCAAAAAACTGGCGGCCCTTTTGCAGAGCAAGCTGACGTCCACACACCAGGAGAATACCAACTTGAGCGAGGAGGAGGAGAAGCAATGAGGAGGAAGAGAAGCAGGAGGGGAGACACCCACGCTGCCACGTTTACACGGATTTTTGGTTTTGAGGGTCCTCCACCCCACTGGCTCTTCTTACTTACAAGTGTTCAGTTCACCTCTCTGTCTTTTTGGGACATGGGCACAGTAGGGTCCGTTCCAAAGTTGTCCATTATGGTGGTGATGTCAGGCCCTGTGACACGGGTGCCATCAGACAGTCACGTGCATATCACCAAAGTTTGTTTTCCATACTCCTGATGGCCAAGATCACCATGCAGGATTTTTTTTTTTAGGATTTTCACACACGGAGGGAGAGGTATTTCTTAGCTCATTACGGTGCCTTGAAATAAAAGTACTTCCACTTGAAATGCTACTCAAGCAGGGAAAATGAATTTTATTATTCTGAAAGACTTTACAGAAATTATTTTAATAAATGAAATGTTCTTGCGAAACTTTCTTTAAAAAGCGAAACAGGCCAAGTGAAGTGGCTCACGCTTGTAGGCCCAGCACTTTGGGAGGCCAAGGCAGGAGGATCACTGGAGGCCAGAAGTTCAAGACCAGCCTGATCAACATAGTGGAGACTTTATCTCTACAAAAAAACAAAAAAAAATTAGTCGGGCATGGTGGCACGTGCCTGTAGTCCCGGCTACTCAGGAAGGCAGGAGGATCGCTTGAGCCAAGGAGTTTGAGGTTGCTGTGAGGTATGATGGTACCACTGCACTCCAGCCTGGGCAACAGAGTGAGACCCTGTCTCAAAAAATAAATAAACAAATAAATAAAAATAAAAAGCAAATCAGAACATTGAGCTACAGCTCCCTGTTAAGGCTTTTTGGGTGACATTTGATTTCAGGTTATTGGGGTGGGGGCTTGATTATTTTGTGTTACTGGAGTGGGTTTGAAGAATAACTGGCTGATTGGGGGGGAGAGGAACCCACACTGAGGGGCTGGCAGGTTGGTGGGCAGAGATGCCTGGGTGATGTGGCAGGGAACTCGCAGACTCTTTGGTCTGCTTTTATGGCCCTGGGGTTTCTGCAGAGGTCTTGACACACTGGTTGGAGGCCCTCCATTGGGTAAGGTGTGTGGGCTTGCTCTCTTGGAGGAGGGATAGCAGCATCAGGGTGTCCCACAGGGTACGTGACTGTTGAGTGCAGTGACCTTTTGGTGCCTCCATCTCACCGTGAAGGTCAGTCCCAGTGGCGCGGGAGATGAGCAGTGAAGTCCTGGAGACCGATATAGGGCAAAAGGATGGCCGCTGGCCCAGAGGGTGGGGGTTTCCATGGTCCCTCCCTTGCTGGAGGGGCAGCAGAAAGGGCCCAGGACCCTCCTGCTGGGCAGCTCCACCCCATCGTCCTTCCGTTGCCTGCTCCCCGTGCCCTGGGCACTGCCTGGCCACTCCTAGCCCAGGGAAATGTGGATAATGAGGCCATTTTCTCATGTCCTCCCTCCCTCCTTCCTGCCCTCCTATCCTTCCTTTCCTTCTCCCTTCTTCTCTCCTTACTTCTTTCTCTCCCGCACCATGGGCGTTATACCAAGATCTGGACATTGTAAGTAGCATATCCTACAGCTTGAGTCAACATTTCTCTTCCAAATCGGCGCTTTTCTTTTGGAAGGAAGGAAACGAACCTTTTTGAGCACCTATGATGTGCCAGGCACTGAGCTGGGCATCCCTCCTCCCTGCAGAGATGTCTTCTGGGACAGTCCTCAGAGCACCCCCAGGTCAGCGGCCCTGTTCCCCGTGAGCAGATGAGGCACCTGCAGAGGCTGACCGCTGGTAATCGGAGGAAGACGCCGGGAATCCCATGTCCAGTCAAAACCCCTGTGTTTTCCTCTCTGTCCCACCCTCCCTTCAAAAAGGAAAGAAACGGCCTCAGGTCTGACTGGGACCCTACAGAGGGAAGTATGAGACCAGGGCCGACTCTGAGGGATCCTCACCCCTCTGGCTCCTCTGACTGGCAGGGTTCAAGTGCCATCGGGCCAGCCTGCGGGGTGACGTAGGTCTGTTCTTCCTCATCTGAAGCTCCGGGGCTTGGGCCAAGGTTGCAGCACCCCGCAGTCTCCAAGTGGCACAATGTGCAGCCTCCTAGGACTGGCAGCCCTGAGGGCTCGATGCTGACACCAGAGGGCTCACTTGGTGCGGTCTCCTAGCACCTGCCACATAGGAGAGAGAAGCTGGAAGGCCGTTGGTTTGCTTTCTCCTCAGCTATCCGGGTCATGTAGACAATAAAAATGAGCATTCATAGAAAGGCATATCCAAATGTCTGCCTGGAGCATCTGGCTTGTGGCCTGTTTTGCACAGGGAATTGTGAACCAGCTAATGTTTTCTTTAGGGTCAGATTTTGTATTAAACAGAACTCTTTTGGTTGCAAGTGCCAGAAACCTGGTTTAAATTGACTTTAGCAGAAAAAGGAATGTATTACCTGAAAAGTCCAGGATTCCAGTTTCAGGGGTGGTCGGATCTAGTGCTTAAATAGTGTCATCGTCTCTTACGTTTCTGTCTTTTAGCTCAAGTTTTCTGCGTGGTGGCTTCTTTCTCAGACAGGCTCAAACAGAGCCCGGAAGACTCTGGACTTCTGCCCCGCAGTGCAGTAGCTCAGCAGGAGGGCTTCTCTTTCAGCCTGAGATCATGGCCTGACTCTGGGGCCTGCCCTCAACCACTCACCATGTCCTGGGAGGTGCGGTGCCCTCTTACCCCAGGTCAGGCCATCTCCTGCCTCCCCTGACTTGAGTGGAGAGAACAGGGCAGCTGTACCCCTGGCCTGGGAGGGATGGGAGGGTGGTTCCCCAGCAGAAAATCAAGGCATGCTAGTTAAGATAAGGCACAGCTGCTGCCACACAGAGTCCCAACACATTCTGTGGCCTAAAGAAGAGAGAGGGTTGTTTCTTTCGCACGTGGCAGCTCCGGGTTGGGTGGTTCTCCCCCATGCCACCACTCGGGGACCCAGATTTCTCTCCTTGTGCTGCTCTGCCATGCCCCAAGACATTGTCAGCGTATGCATGGTTGAAGCTGGGTTTCTACGGGTCTCAGCTGATACAGTTCTTTGCTTTGATTTCTCGAGAAGCCAATTTTCAGGCAAGGGTTCAAGTTCAAGAAGATTGCTTAGGAGGTGATTCCAGGAGCATTTGTAGGGGAGTGGGGAAGCATGACGGGAAGGAAAGAGTCGATAAAGCGAACAGAATCAAGGAAGTTATTACTGTGGGCAACTGGAGCTTAATCCTCCCGGGGACCTCCAGGAGGTAGTATGGAATGTTCCTGAGTGTTTTCCCACAGAGGGGCACAGGAAACTGTCCACTGAGTCCCCATCCATCATCGGTTGAAGGCTGCTGACACTGGGGCCCTTCCAGCTTTCCATGTGCACCAGCTGAGCATGCTTCCAGGGCCAGGAAAACCCCCAGACAGAGGTACAGAGGTTAGCCATGAGCAGCCTTCAGCACATAGACCCGAAGGCTCACGGAACCCAGGCAGGTGACGACTGTGTCTGGTAGAGGTGTGGAAGGGTCACACCCCCTATCTGAAGCTGCTAGCCCGCACGTGGCACATAGCCCCTCCACTCGCATTCCCTGGGGAGGATTTAGCCTGTTAACTTTGGGGGAGTGGAGAAAAGTAGCTGCAGTACGTTCATGCAGCAGAATGGGGAAAGGCTATGGTGGCCAACTCAAAGTCTCTAGGATGGCAGGAAAAACCAATGGATTTCCACTCTAGCCTTTTTGACCCACTCCTCTTCCCAGCCTTGTTGACCTGTCCTGCTCTCAGCCAGTTGCCAGGAAATCCAGCTGACATGCCCAGGACCATGACTTAGGGCACCTGTTCTCAGGCTGGCAGCCCTGGAGCCCTGGCTCTGCGGGTGGCGGAATGGAGATCCGTGAACTACTGACCTATACTGCGTCCGCCCAGAAATAGCTGCTTTGGGTTGGTGGGAGGTCAGTACCTGATCAGTGCAGAAACGCTGGTGCTCGTGCTAGTCGGAAGTGCCTACCAATTGTTCATTTTGGAGAAAGGAATCTGTTATCCATCAGTGTGGTTTAGACTGTTGATGTCTTAGGTTGGGTCCTAGAAGCAGAGCTTGAGATAGGGATTCCGAGGTAAGTGAATCATTGAGGGGAGTTCTTGGGGGAAACCAATAAGGAGGTGAGGGAAGCCAGGTACAGCAGAAGAAGGGACTAGGCCAAGGTGTGGGGTCCGCAGAAGTCCAGCCTCAGCCTGATCCTGGGGGAGCTCTGGAGTGTGACTGGCACCATAGAAGTTGTCCCCACCTTGAGACAAGGAGGCAGCCTAGTCCTCACCTGTGGGTGGCCCTGGTGGGTGAGGGTATAACCACCAGGCATTCTCAGCAGCATCTGACAGCTGTTTAGTAGGCAATGCTCTAAGCAGCCAGGGGCCGGCTCACTTGGAGGCCTCCGAGGTTGGGGAGAGAGAAGTCACAGGGATAGAGTCTTAGGGGCTGAAAGAGATTGAGGTCCACAGCCTCTGGCTTTTGATAAAGGACCTGTTTTTGGAGTTAAATGAGTGAATCACTTATTGCAAACCATGTGGTGTTTTCAGAAGAAATAAAAAAAATATAAAAATATATGCAAAGAAAACTCGTCTGTCCAAACCAGTCCCTCATCTGCCAAGCCTCTCCTCTGCCTTGTAGTTAAGCATGTTATTAGCTTCTTGTGTAACTTTCCTGAGTTTCTTTACTCATATATAAACAAATATGAATATGTGTATTCTTGCTCTCCACTGTTTCTTCTTAATTTTAATTAGCAGATAGCATACTATATATACTGTTCAGCACCTTGCATTTTTTCTTTTAATAATACATCTAGTAGTTCTTTCCAGAACAATACAAAAAACATTCTCATTCTTCTTTACCTAGTATGGTGTTGTATGGATGTACCGTGACTTAGGTTATCAGCCTCATGTTGACGTTTTTTCCAGTGTTGTGCTACTGTGGACAATGCCGTAATGAGTACTTTATGCATGGGTCGTTTCACATATGTGCAAGCATACTGTGGGATAAATTCCCAGAAATGCAATTGTTAGAGCTAACAATTTCATACGATTAAGGGCCGTTTGTAGTTCCTTGTTCTGTGAACTGCCTGAATGCCCATTTTTTCACTGGGGTGTTGGTCTTTTTTTCTGCCTAACTTCTAGGTTTTTTTTTTTTTTGATATGTCAGGAAGTTTAGCCCTTTGTGATGTGAGTTGCTGGTTTTCATAATGTTGATAGATATGGCCCAATTACCCTGCACGGAGATTGTACCAATTTGCAACGCGTGGAAGTGTCCACGTCCTCATCGCCACCGACATTGTCTTGCTGTGGTTGGGGATTTTTGCTGATCCAACAGGGTAGAAATAGTTTTTCAGTTTAGTTTTATTTTACATTTCGCTTATTATGTGTGAGAAAAAGAGAATGAATGTCTTTTCATATGATTAAGGGCTATGTGTATAGTAGTCCCTTGGTATCTGAGGGAGATTGGTTCCAGAACCCCCCTCAGATACCAAAATCTGTAGATGCTCAAATCCCTGATATGAAATCGCATAGTATTTGCATATAACCTATGAACATCCTCCCGTATGCTTTGAATTATCTCTAGATTATTTGTATTACCTAATACAATGTAAATGCTGTGTACATGGTTGTCATACTGTATTGTTTATTCATTTGTATTTTTTTTCAAATATTTTCAATTTTTGTTTTCAAATGTTTTCGATCTACAGGGGGCTGAGTGTAGTTCCTTTTTTTGCGAACTGCCTGTCTGTCCATTTCCCCATGGCATTTCTGCCTAACTTCTTGGTCTTTTTCTCTGCCCAACTTCTAGGAATCCTTTGTTTCTTTGTTATACTATATCAGGAAGTTTAGCCCTTTGTGATTTAAGTTGCCGGTTTTCCTCCCATATTGTCATTTATTTTTTGATTTTGCTCATGCTGGAGTGAGTGTGTGTGTGTGTGTGTGTGTGTGTGCATGCGCGCACATCTTTTTAAATTTTTTGTTTTGGCCAAGCAGAAGTTTTAGATTTTTATGTAGTTCAAATTGATCGATCCATCGTTTTCCTTTATGGCTGCTGGAGACTGAGTCGTGGTTAGAAAAGCCTTCCTGCTCCGAGGTTCTATTGGGATTCTGCCATGCTTTTCTCTAGGATTTGAATGGCTTCATTTTATCATGTAAAAATCTTTGATCCGTTTGGACTATTTCCTGGTGTGTAGTGGGAGGTATGGATCCAACTTTATCATTTTCCAGATGGCTGACAAGAGATTTTTTTTTTTAACGGGGAGCTGGTCCAAAACACACCAGAGAACGCTTTCTTCAGGAAAAGGTCGCATGCCTCAGCAGAAGGTGTTGCGAATTATAGTAAGGAGCAGTTTTCTTTAATTAGCAGTTTTCTTTAATTCATTTGTTCAACAATATTTTGCAAGTACCCACTGTGTGCTAGGTACTTTTCTAGATACTGAGGTGAGAAAAAATAGACAAAAGTTCCTGCCCCCAAGGAGCTCACATTCTCTTAGGGGGAAGATGGACAATAAACAAATACATACTTACTCTGTTAGATACGATAGAGAAAAATTGAATGAGGTGTTCCGGTTACTATGGCTGTGCAACTAATTGGGTGAAAACTTACACATTCTGTGGGGCAGGGATTGGACAGGGCCTAGAATAGGGGCATAGGGGACGGCTTGGCCCCATCATGTCTGGGGCCTCAGCTGGAAGACTTGAAGGTGGGGCCTAGGATTCATCAGAAGGCTCGTTTGTGCACGCATGCACTTGGTGGTTATTGGGGGCCGTCGGCCGGGGGCCTGGACTCCTCTCCATGTGGACCTCCCCTCATGGTCCCTGTGTGCGGGCTAGTTTGGGCTCCAGTGACATTGTAGGTTATGAGGGAGAATGTCCTAAGTGGGAGAGTCAGATGGAGCCCATATCATCACAGATGGAGAGCTAGCCTCTGGAGTCCTGCAGTGTCACTTTTGCCAGTGTGCTTGTTAGAAGCGAGTCACTAAGGCTGGTCTGTACTCAAGAGGGGGCAAGTAAGACTCTCTTGATGGGAGGAGTGGTTCTAGAAGAACTTATGGGACCATGCGTACCTCTATGGCCATTTTTAGAAAATGCAAGTTGCCACATAAGGCAAGGAGGGCTGGGAGGAGGTGGAGGTGATACTGGTGGAGACTGATGTCATTGTATATGAGGGACCTGTGACCAGACAGAAGTGAGGAAGGAGGCTGTGGTTACCTGGGGAAGTGTTCTGGGCAGAGGGCACAGCAAAGGCCAAGGCCAGGTGGCAGGAGGGGTGTGCTTGGCTTGTTTGAAGAGCATGAGGACTAGTGTAGCTTATGTGGAGTGAGAGGAGATGGGGAGCAGATCGCTGCTGGAGGCTATTGTAAAGACTTTGGCTTTTCTTCTGAACAAATTGTGAAACCATGGAGGGTTTTGAGCAGTAGTAACACTATCTCACTTATGTTTTAATGGGCGTACTCTGGCTGCTGTGAACACAGATTTGAGGGTGAGAGACAAGGCTAGAAGTAGGAAACCAATTAGAAGGCCACTGCAAAAATAAAGGTAGGACACAATGAAAGCTGGGACCAAGATGACAGCGAGGGTGGTGAGAAGTGGCCGGATACTGGGTACGTCTTGAAAATAGAGCTAATGTGGACTGGATGTGGGTTAACAGACGGACGTAAATCCTTATTTGTCTGGGGCAGTTCTGGTTTACATAATGAATTATACAGTCATCCAGGTATTGAGAAAAAGAGAGGAGTCAAGAATGAGTCCAAAGGTTTTGCCCTGAGCAACTAGGAGATTTGAGGCACCATTAACTGAGATGGAACAACCAGGAGGGGAGCTGGTTGGG
Organism: Indri indri; assembly: GCA_004363605.1. Taxonomy (NCBI): domain Eukaryota; kingdom Metazoa; phylum Chordata; class Mammalia; order Primates; family Indriidae; genus Indri; species Indri indri. The sequence goes on from RJWJ010000270.1 coordinate 28,968, forward strand.
AGAGGTGGAAATCCGGAGTAAGGCTGGCACCTGTTCAAGTCACTTATGAGACATGCCAGGGTGGAGATGGGAATCTGAGCCTTGCTGGGATGTAGCAGCCAGAAGCCACAGGGCTGGATACCATCGTGCTCTCTGAGGACAGAGCCCTGGGCATGCCAGCGTAGAAGCAGAGGAGTTAGGGAGGAATCAAAGAGGGACAGTAAGAAGGAACTGCCCGTGGGCAAGGTGGGAGTCAGTAGGGGGTCATGTCACTTGGAAATGTGTTTTCTGTAACAGGGTTAGGCGCCTGCTCTCACAGTGCTATTGTCTCATTGCTTTGAATGAAAATTTTTCTGAAATATGTGTACTTCCTCATCTTAAACAGAGGACAATGAACATAATTTGGTCTTTTAAAGTATTGTAAAGCCAAGTGTGGTAGCATACGCCTGCAGTCGCAGCTACTCAGGAGGATTATTTGGGCCCAGGACTTCAAGACCAGCCTGGGCAACATAGTAAGACCCCATCACTAAAAAAAAAAAAAAAGAAAAAAAGAAAAGAAAGAAAGAAAAGAAAAAGAAAAAAACTGTTGTAATTGTCATTACAGATACTGCCCATTGTCAGGTGGTTTGTAGGCCTGGCTTGGAGAGCCTGTTAGTCCCAGCTGGGCGGCCCTAGATGGCTCTGCTCTGAAACACCCCCTACCTCCCACGTTTGTATTTTGAGTTTTCTGCCCTCCCCTTGCTGACAGCTGGCATCTTCCTTCTTGTCCTGAGCCCCTCTTCCCTTGATCCAGGTCTTTCCGGGCTACAATTGCTTATTAACTGGCTGATCGAGTGCACCAGGATCATAGGTGAATGAAGGGCTGTCCCATGACCCTTAGTCACTGTTTGGGTTGCTTTGAAAGCTTTTTTCCTTTTGTCTTCATTTTCCCTGAATAATTGCTTACTTTTGGATAAGCTGAGTGGAACTGTAAAAGTTATTTTGTCGTCGAATTAATTCAGTTGTTCAGTTTTTGCTAGGGGCCCCCATTTGCCAAAACACTGTGTTAGCGCTAGCTGGGAACAACCGAATGGTTAGTTCACTCACACAGCACATACTCGTTGTGGGCCTACAGGCAGAATAGACAAAGATCCTTGCCTGTGTCAAGTTTGCATCCTAGAGAGAGAAGGCAGACAACATGTAAGAGGCATCAGTAAAACACCAAGTATGCAGGTGGTGCTAAGTGCGGCAGAGAGACTCTTGGGCAGAGGCACTGCCGGAGGGTACCGAGAGAGGAGGCTGCGGCTGAAACAGGGCCATCTGAGAGACCTTAGTGGGACGCTGAGGGGGGCACCCCCCAAGCTCAGGATCCAGCAGCATTAAGGTCAGGGGGCAATTGTGGGTCAGAGCAGGTCCAGTGCTTCCTGCCACACCGAGGATAATGCCCACATCCCTTTCCATGGCAGCAGGCCACGGCAGTCTGGCCCCTGGCTGCCTGCTGACCTGATGGCTCAGTCAGCTCCTGCCACGGTGGCTTCTTTCCTTTCTTCCCCCTTCCCACTGCCCTCAAGGATGTCCCCACCTCAGGGCCTTTGCATGCCCCTCATGCTGCGTGGCCCACTCCTTCCCTTTGTTCTGGTCTCTGCTCAACTGTCCTCCGGTCAGTGAGGCCTTCTGGGGGGCCAGCCCCCGTTGAACCAGGCTTCCTAGCACTGCCCCTTGGAGTCTTCTCCCCCAGGGAACCTGAGCTGGCTCCGTGACTCGCATCAACTGACAGAATGTGCCCAAAGTGTTGCTGTGCCACTTCCAGGCCTCAGCCTTGAGACATCCTGGCAGCTTCTGCTTTTGAACTTCGGGAGCCCCGAGCTGCCATGTAAGAGGTCTGGGTACTCTGCTTGAAAGGCCACCAGATGACTGCAGCCCCAGGAAAAATCCGTGTGGAACAAAAGAGCCACCTAGCTGAGCCCAAGTTAGTCCACGGAATCTTGAGAGATAATAAAATGATTGTCACTTAGTTTTTTGTTTGTTCGTTTGAGATGAGGTCTCACTCTGTCACCCAGGCTGGAGTGCAGTGGCACGATCATTGCTCTCTCCAGTCTCGAACTCCTGGGCTCAAGCGATGCTCCCACCTCAGCCTCCTGAGTAGAGTTGGGACTGTGGGCGTGCACCACCACGCCTGGCTAATTTGGGTGGTTCCTTTTCTAGAGACATGGTCTCGCTATATTGCTCAGGCTGGTCTTGAACTTCTGGCCTCCAGTGATCCTCCTGCCTCCACTTCCCAAAGTGAGCCACCATGCCCCGCTGAGTCACTTAGTTTTGAGGTGATTTGTCATGCAGCAGGAGGTAACTGGAACACCTGTCCTGACCATCCCGGCTCAAATTGCAGCCTCGCCTTCTCACCGTTTTCTCTCCTCTGCTTTGCTTTTCTTCAGAGCACTTGAAATTTCCCGACATTTATCCATGGATTTGTTTATTGTCCACCTTTCGCACTGGGCTGTAATCTCCGTGAGGCGGGGAATTTTGTTTCTTCTGTTTCCTGCTTCATTCCTGGAGCTCAGGACAGTGCCTAGCTCAAAATAGGCACCTGATAAATATTTGTAGAGTGAATGAATATATAAGTATCTAATCCTCTAAGATCAAAATAGCCTTGCTTTTAGAATGATTCTTTTCCTCTGAGAAAAAAAACATCCGGTCCCCAACTCCTAAGGAAAGGCACGTGCTGTTCCGTGAGGTGCATCCGGCAACTGACCTTGGGCGTGAAAACCCACACATTTTTGTTGAACTGTTACCTGAAAGACTGATTGGAAAAGTGACTGATGAACATTTAAAAGTAAACAGCACCTTTACACACTCAGTTCTATGTTTGGAGTATGTCCCCCGTTCTTGCGGGGGTGGGCAAGTAGCAGCTGCTGGTGTGAGGTCAGCTGGAGGAAGGGTGGAGAACACCCCAGAACTGAGTAGGAGATGATGGGGGGACCCTGACCTAGCTGCTCAGGATCCCCAGGGCCCACCCTCTCCTTCCCCCGCTCACGCCAATTCCCCTCCCAGGGGCGGCCTGGGCTTCGGAGTCCTGCCTTCCCCCGCGAAGGGGCAGATCTGGGTCGCCACCACGTCCGCACAGTTGCTATTTGGGTCCTCTCCTCTGTTCTATCGGCCTGACATTTCCTCAGCCGATTCCAAGCCCAGTGTACCATTTTAGCTGACGTGGGTGTTTCGTGGGGACAGCAGATGGGTGGAATGACAAATAGCAGGATGGTGGGGACGGCTGAGAAGTGCTTTTTCCTGTGTCGGAACGGTTGTCTGTGCACGTGCTCCGAAGCCGTCTAGACACGCTGTGGAGGCAGCAGCATGTGCTAGGGCCCCGCTGGTGTGGACTTCCATTTCTTTCTTTGCTGCTGAGCATACCCGTCCACACGCAGCCCGTCGGCTAGCTACTCCACCGTCTGCGGGCTCCCCCAGAAGCAGAGCCGGAGAGGCTAGTTTATTTGCCCCCAGGAAACATGAGAAGGTAGTGGGGAAGTGAAACAAGGAAGAGAAGAAAGACAAAATGGTGAGCGGGTGACAGCTGTGGGCTCCTGGGTGCACTGGGCCCCTCTGGGCGACTGGGCAGAACATGCCCCGGCGCTGTCCTGTGCTGGGCTAGTCATCATCCGCTGATTCCCGTTTTTCAGTGGTTAAGGGTTGCCCAGGGTGTTAACTCCATGGAACTTCAGCCTGCTGACCTGCACCCAGACAAAACCTTCAGGCAGAAATTCTCAGGTTCGTAGTAAGAAGCCATCATTTGGAATGGCGACTGCTAAGGGAATGGTCATTTGCAACACTGACCTGTGCGTCTGCCGCACGCCAAGAGCTGAGGCAGCGCTGGGGGCAGGGGAAAGATAAAGTGGGAGCCTTGCTTGGAGTCTAACAGGGAGGTGGATGGACCAGGAGTGGTGAAGCCCGCGGGCAGAGGCCCCGTCAAATGCAACGGGAGGCACGAGGACCACTGCGGGTTCCTAGGAAGCTTCTCAGAGCAGGGACCACAAGCCGGGTCTTGAGAGCCAGGGTTACATATTTGTAGTTAACAATCTCTCCATGCATATGGTGGCTGCCTTCAGTGACGTGGGACGGCTGGGACTCCTTGTCAGGTAGAGGTGCTCGGAATCCCTAACCAGGGAGCTGTTCCCTGGGCATTCAGCAAAGAAAGCTACATCAGAAGTGGGGCGGAGGCCTCTCAGTCAATTCCACATCTTCAGGTGACACCTGAGCTGCCATGCGGGGAGTGAGGGTCAGCTGATAGCCCTGGTGACAAACCAGAGGTCCTGGAACTAGACGGTGGGTGGAGAGGCCACCAGTCCTCTCATTGCTAGGGTCCTACAGCTGGCTGGCTCCTTGATGTCAGTATCATCACTTTGTGATTAGTTTCGTGATGCCACCTTCCTCTACGGCTCACTTCTTCGTGCCTGGCCTCAGGGAATATCCTTACAATCTGCTCTGTTGTTCAGCATTTTACAGATTACAAAGCATTGTGACATATGGGCTCACAGTTGGTTCTTACAGGGACTCTGTGAGACAGGTGAGATGTCAGTAACTGCAGTTCGCAATGGAGGAAACCGAGGCCCTCCATATGCCAATGGGATGGGCCATATGGGATGGGCCCAAGGCTGCACGGATAGGAAGTGGCAGGCCCTGAGGTACCACGTCATCGCCCCCTGTCCTGTGTGTGTCCCACTCTTCATGAGGGTGGAAATTTTTACACAGGCAATTTTCTCCCTCTTGTTTCTGGTCCAGTTTCAGCGTTTCCTAAACAACTTGGATAATTTTATGTACTGTGCTGTGCCGCTCTAAATAACACTGGAGCACGCAGTGAAAAAGTCCATCCTTTTCTGTCTTTCTGATTATATTGAGAAGAAAACCTCTGTAGGTAACAGCCTTTGTCACATGCCTTTTGCGCAAATACTCTCTTTTTATTGTATTTATTTTACAGTTACCTTCTATTTAGGGGAAATGATAGTCATTTCCCATTGTAGTAGTGAGATAAGCTTACTTTTGAAACCAATTTCTTTAAATAAAAAGACTGAGCCTGTTTAAAGAAAAATATTGTACAAATAACAATGTAGGCCAGGTGTGGTGGCTCACGCCCATAATCCCAGCACTCTGAGAAGCTGAGGCAGGAGGATCTTTTGAGCTCAGGAGTTCAAGACCACCCTGAGCAAGAGCAAGACCCTGTCTCTACAAAAAATAGAAAAATTAACCAGGTGTGGTGGTGTGAGCCTATAGTCCCAGCTACTCAGGAGGTTGAGGCAGAAGAATTGCTTGAGCCCAGAAGTTTGAGGTTGCAGTGAGCTATAATGATGCCACTGTGCTCTAGACCGGGTGGCAGAGTGAGACTGTGTCTTAAAAAAAACAAACAAAAATCTAAGTGGTCCTCAGATATGGCAAAAACAAAGATTTTTTTTTTTTTGTGGCACACTTACCCAATAGGGATTAAAGTTTTTCATTATGGTAACAATAAAACAGCTACTATTGAGTATCTGTTATGTGCCAGGGACTTCAAATTTATTTCTAGCCTTTATAAAAACCCTATGAAGTAGTTGTTATTTTGCCCATTTACAGATGAGGAAACGGAGGCTCAAAAGCTTTAGGTACTTGCCTGGGTCATGCTGTTAGCATGGTAGATTATTAAAATGGCCCCATTTTTCCTTCCCTAGATCCACCACCTTTGCAATGTGATTTTTCAGCTCTTTTCAGCTCTTTTCTCCACCCCCTCACCTTTCCTTGGCCATGTGATCTGCTTTGGCGAATGGGACATCAGTGAACATGGCCTGAGCGGAGGCTTGTAAAGTGCTGTGCACTGGGGCTTGTTCTTTCCCTGCTGCTGGGAACCCTTCTGCCACTGCTGTGTAAACGGGCCCAGGCTAGAGGACAAGAATCACGGGCCCAGGCATCTCCATGGCCCCAGCCGACACTCAGCCAACCCTCAGAGATGTCAGTGGGCCATTCTAGATCATCCAGCCCCAGCCGAGCCGCTCCAGCCCCTAAGTGCCCCAGCTTGACCTCAGAATCATGAGAAATAAGTTTGAAAGCACTATTTTGGGGTGTCTTATTACACAGCAAAAGCTAGCTGATAGAGATTGTGAAGAGAAGAGCTAGGGCTGGACCTGGACTGCCCTTCCTACAGTCTTTCCCATCTTGGCAGGTAACACTCACACCCCAAACCTAGAAGTTCATATCTACGTCTACTCATCCAAACCGTCAGGCAAAGCTCCCAAAATACTCGAATCTGGCTCCTTCCACGCTACCTCACCACTCATCTAGACTGTGAGTTGGCAAACTTTTTCTATAAAAGTCCAGACAGTAAATATTTTAGGCTTTGCAGGCCATACGGTCTCTGTTGCAGTTACTTAGCCCCGCCGCGACAGAACCAAAGCACCCGTGGACGATACATAAGCAACTGGGGGATGCTGTGCCCCGATAAAACTTTATTTATGGATGCTGATATTAGAATTTTTATAATTTTCATGTGCCATAAAAGATTCTACTTTTGATTTTTTTCAAGCATTTAAAAATGTAAAAACAATTCTTAGCTCACAGACTGTACAAAAACAGGCAGGAGGTGGGATTTGATCCGTGGGCCGTTGTTTGCTGACCCCGATCTAGAGTATTATAACAGCTGTCTGACCAGCCTCTGCTTTGACTCCTGCCCCTGCATTCTGCTCCCTTCTCAAAAGGGAATGGAATGACTTTATTCCCCTGCGTATCCCTGCCTTTCCATCTTACTTGGGATAAAATGCAAACTCCTTAACGTGGTGTATCGTTTGGCATAACCTGGCTCCCCCACCCGCCCCACATTCTGCAATTCCTTCCTTTTCCTCACTGCTCTCTGGCCACCCCGTCTTCTTTTGGCTCCTGCATGAAATATGCTACTCTCTTTCCTCCTTTGGGGCCTCTGAACTCGGTGATCCTTCCTGCTGGAATACTCTTCCTGAGACTCATTATGATGCTGGCCGCTTTTCACCCTTCAGCTTCCGTCTTACATGTACTACTCAGAGGAACCTTCTCTGACCATCTGGTCCAATGTTGCGATTCCCACCCTGGCTCAGTGATTCTCTGTTTTTTCACGGCATGTTTCCTTCCTTGGTAATTGTTTGCCCCTCCTCTAGACCGTAAACTCCATGTCTGTCTTGTAGCCCCAGTGTCCTGCACAGATACTCAATAATAAACATTTGTTGGGTGAAAGAATGAATTACCACCTGTCATGGTTAACTTTAGGTGTCAACTTGACTGGATTAATGGATACCCAGATACCTGGTAAAGCATAATTTCAAAGTGTGTCCATGGGGGTGTTTCTGGAAGAGATTGGCATTTGTATCAGTAAACTGAGTAAGGAAGAATCACCTTCACTGAAAGTGTGTGTGTGGGGCACCATCCAGCTGGCTGGGGGCACGGATAGAACAAAAAGGCAGAGGAAAGCAACTTTGCTCTCTCTCTCTTCTGGAGCTGGGACACCCTTCCTCTCCTGCCCTTGGACATCAGAACTCCAGATTTTCTGGCCTTCAGACTCTGGGACTTGCACCAGGGGCCCCCAGGGTTCTCAGGCTCTTGGCCTCAGACTGAGAGTTCTCAGCTTCCCTAGTTCTAGGACTTTGAACTTGTGCTGAGCCATGCTACCAGCTTCCCTGATTCTCTAGCTTGTGACAGCAGACCATGGTACTTCTCAGTCTCCGTAATTGTGTGGGCCAATTCCCCTAATAAATACCTTCTCGTATATCTAGTTCTACATATCCTATTGGTTCTGTCTCTTTGGAAAACTCTAATACACGATCTAACTCATGATCCCATGAATTTTTTTCAGCATCATATCTTTCTCTGTACTGCCTCACAAGTCCCATTTTGCAAGTCTGACCCTGTTAATTCTACACATACCTTTCAAATCACTGAGCTTGCAAGCAAACCCACAGCCTCTGAGCAAAGGGCTGACTAGCACTAACCATGATTTCTTTGGTTAGCCAATCTGACCCCCAGCTCTTTTTCTGCTATTCCAGGGAATGGCAGTTTCCTCTGTTCCTTCACTTCTCTCTCTCTTAAAATGCTCTTCTATTAATACATGGCTTTTTCCTACTTCACTTTCTTGACTTTGAATTCAAGATGTACCCAATTCTTTCAACCTGTGACCACCTGTATCATGTTCTATAGTTATTACCGAGGTCTTGGATTAAAAAGCAACACTACCCACACATCTAACTGCTGATCATGGTAGTGGAAAATGAAGCATTCATATGTAGGATAGTTCATTTAACAAGCTGTATGTATGTACTGAATGTTTCACGTTTGTCCAGCATTGTAGACATTTCCCACGAACTGGGGAGACGATATTATATATACGTCTGAAATGGTGAAGTAACAGAAAAAGGTAGAATACAAATGGGAATCAAAGTGGGTGGGAAAAACAAAGGCACCATAGTTCAATGAAGGGTGGAGTCAGTTCCAAGGAGAAAGAACTAATATTTGCCCAGTGCGTATTCCATGTTCAGCATTCGTCACACATTTTCCTATGTTAATTTTTCTGGAAACATCGAGGTCAGTACTATCCCCAAATTGCTAATGAGGTAACAGGCTTAGAGAGGTGAAGTGACTCTTCCAGCATTGCAGGGCTGGGGTTTGAACCCGCCTCTGCCTGGCTCTAAGACTCCTCATTCCTATGCTCAACCATTTTTCTTCCTGTGGAGCAGGTTAGACTTGAGCTGGACATGATTAAGATTGGGGTTCAGGTCCGTGCACTTAGACAATTAAGATATGGCCGAACAAAGGGAGGAAGGGAAGTTATTTTAGACAAAGGTATCAGCACAAACAACAGCTTAGAAATGGGTGTGAGCCTGGTGCTCCGGGACAGTCTAGATTGACCTGAATGGTTGTTTCTAATCACAGTTGACCTTTGCTTACTCTTGTTTAGACTTTTTTTTTAACTTTTAATATTCCATTAATTTAGTGACAATATTATACTTACTTAAAGATGTTATATAACATTTCAGCCACATTCCTTTTTTTACACAATTACCTTTCATGAATATTTTTTGTACGGATCTTTAAAAATGTATCTATGTCTTCGATGATTAATATTTAACATTTTCACATCTCTTAAATCCTTTTAGACTATGATTTTGTTTTATTTTATTTATTTTATTTTTTTGAGACAGAGTCTCACTCTGTTGCCCAGGTTAGAGTGCCGTGGCATCAGCCCAGCTCACAGCAACCTCAAATTCCTGGGCTTATGTGATCCTCCTGCCTCAGTCTCCTGAGTAGCTGGGTCTGCAGCACTTGACACCACACCCAGATAATTTTTTGTTTTTATTTTCAGTTGCCCAGCTGATTTTTTCTATTTTTAGTAAAGACCAGGGGCGGGGGGGTCTCACTCTTGCTCAGGCTGGTCTCAAACTCCTGACCTTAAGCGATCCCACCTCAGCCTCCCAGAGTGCTAGGATTATAGGCGTGAGCCACCAAGCTTGGCCTGGACTATGATTTTAGAAGTCTTTGAGCAGACAGTCCACAGCTGATTTGGAAAGACATTGATTGGTGCTCTCATAAGCAGACTTGGCTCAATCCTCTGTGGTGGTTCATGTGACCAGCACCAACGTGTGCATTACCATCTCTCCCACTAGAGATTGAGCATTGCTCAGGGAAGGCCTGCTCCGGTTGGAGCTGCAGTCTCCTGCCAGTTTGGTAAACACCCTCATTCCTAATTTTTACCACTCCACTTTCTGAGCCAGTAACCCAGATGCATTTGGCTGTAAGAGGCCTCACTGGACTGTGCAGATGGGTCTTAGAGAAAAGGCACCATGTCACTGTAGTAGAAAAAGTGAGAAGTACAAGCTGCCTGAAGATGGGGAGTAGATAATGGGAGACCTTTCATGTAGTTGATTTGATTGAAAGGTGACTAACGTTAGTGACCATAATGCCCAGATTGCCCTCAAATACATGTAGGTCTGCCCATTTTTGGCTTCTGCTCTGTAGCTGCAGTGTACTTCTCCTGCCACTAGATGGCAACCCCGTTTTAAAGCAGATTTTATTGAAGCAACAATGCTGTTCCCAATAAAAAATGAACTGCTTTCATCCCATCAGTGGGGGAGGGAAATCTCAAAACTCTTGTGTTAGTGCATATGTGGGAAATGAGGAAATTTCAGGCACCACCACTGGGAGTGTAAGTTGATATCACCATTTTGGAGAGGAATTTTGCAGTCTTGTTCAAGCTGTGACCCAGCAGACAGGTCCAGGTTTGATTACTTGGTAATGATGGTTCACATTATGTTTCCACTATGTGTCAGGCACTGTTCTAAGTGCTTGCTTCATTTAATCCTCACTACTCTAAGAAGTAGATACTATTTTCCCCCAAATTACAGATGAGGAAATCACCCACAGAAAGGTCAGGTAACTTGTCCAAGGTTACAGAGCTAGTAGGTGGCAGAGCCCCGATCCACACCCTACTTTCCACTACATCGCGTGTGCCTTGTGTGCTGTTGCACTGTCTGTAGCAGCAAAACATTGTTAACCCAACAGTCCCTTAGCATGACAGTAAAATACCAGGGCATACCGCAGAACAGGCAAAAGTAATGCACTAGGTGTAGAAGCCAGCAACCTGGAGAGAGCTCAAAAACAAATGCTGCAACCAAGTAAAATCTAAAAACACAGAAGGCAAAATTGTATCATTCATGGAGACCTGTACATGTAGTAAAACTATAAAAGGATACACAGTACACGGGGAAAAGTACACACCAAATTTATGATGGTGTTTGTGTCAGGGGAGAGGGAAATAGGACTAGGGAGACAAAGAAAAGGGCTTTTAAATTTATCGGTAATGTTCTATTTATATCTATCTCTTCAGTAGAAAGGAAGTAGCTCAAACCCGAACCCAGAACAGCATTGTATGACTAGATCTTCACAAATGCATTACTCAAACTCTACAACTGTTTTATAACAGTTGGCTCAACCAGGGGCTTCTCCCCAGAGATTCCCTCAAGTTCCCTTCCATAGTATAAATAACTTAAATGATCAGTAGGTTAGACTTCCAGCAGCAGCACATCTCTGCTTAACTCTTAAGCCTCTGCTGGAGGAAGGGAGGGAGGGAAAGGAGGGAGGAAGGAAGGGTGAGCGCTGCCTTTTATTTAGCATTGATGGGTTTAAGACAGTGTTTCTCTTTAGGCACCAGCTCCAAACAACTTGTTTCTTTAAAAATAGAAGTCCCAACTATCCCCTTTCTTTCTTTCATTTCTTTTTAAGAGACAAGGTCTCACTCTGTTGCCCAGGCTGGAGTGCAGTGATGCAATGATAGCTCTTTGATACACTTTTACTATAGCCTAAAGTGATCCTCCCACCTCAACCTACGGAGTAGCTAGGACTACAGGCACACATGCTTGGCTAATTTTTCTTCTTTTTCTTTTTGTAGAGAGGTGGCGGGCGGGGAGGGTCTCAAAATATTGCCTAGGCTGGTCTCGAACTCCTGATCTCAAGCAATCTTCCCGCCTGGGCCTCCTAAAATGCTAGAATAACAGGCTTGAGCCACTATTCCTGGCCTATTTTTTTTCTTAAAAAAAAGACTTTTTCCTCCAACCATTCCCTTGCTTCACTTTTTTGTTAGGGTGGGGAGGTGAGAGGATAGGGTAGGTTATAATCAAATGTTTTAATTGCTCAGGTGGAAAGCTGCAGTGATTAAAACAAATTACCCCTACCTCCTTTTGAAGCTGGTAGGCAAATTGGTTACCTAGAAACACACTGACTTATGACAAAACCTCTTCCTATGTTTACCTGGGTCAACACATAAGAAACCATGGGTCCTATGGTGACATGTTTTCCCAGAATTATAGTAGATTTATAGAGGTTAATGTTCTTAGATTATCAGGCTCTGAGGAACAGGCCAGGTATGAGAGGGGGGAAGCCGTAATTTGGGAGGGGGAAAGGTTGAAAATTGGTTTTTGTGTCAGCGCGGAGCTCCTGTCAGCTGCTAAATGCATTAACAAGGCTGGGCAGTACAGCAGAGGAAATGGAATGCAGTTAGCTTTGAATCTAGTGGAGTGTCTCAAAACTAAATACTGTAAGCCTATGTTCTGCACTTCTGTGAGGAAGCCTCCTCAGAAGAGCAATATAAACCTCCTTTTTAAAGACTGTGATTATACTTAATTAGAATCTCTTCTTACTGTGAATCCTCAGTTTCATGTCACTGGAGTCTAATAAGCCATATATCACTTAGGGGAAGCCGTGGTATCTGATAATTAGGAATATACATGTCAATTCTTGAAAAATTTCAACTCATCGAGGAGCTCAAATTTGACTTTCTCCTCCTATGCCTCTGTAATGACAGTAACTTTTTTTCATTGATGTTTACCTCTCAGGAGATTGATACTTCTTTATTTGGTGAAATCTGAGGCGTATCAGGATTCTCATGAGAAAGTGGTGAGCCCTTGAGTGGTTTAAGAAAACCTGCCTGGGATTTACCTCCATTGTTCTCATACCAACCACATCTTCCTGGTCAGATTCTTCTGAGGAACTCTTCAGGCCACTGTTAGCTTAGGAGACTCATGGTACAAAGTGACAGGTCTGAGTTGAATTTTATGAACACAATAGAACAACCCTATTAAAATGAAATTTTGCTGGGTCTAGTCTCCTAAATTTTAAGGGTTAGTGAGGCTTATCAGAGCAAAGTGGCAAAATCTGTTAGTACAACTTTCAACTGTCTCACTTCATTTTTGACTTTGGAAATTACAGACTACAGGAATATATGCTGCTCAAAAAAAAAAAAAAAAACCCACATAAATTCAGAACTATATAGAGTTAATACAAAGGTCTCCGTAATGTTCTTGCCTCCTACCTGAACCTTGCTTTCTTTGCCAGGTGACCATGGTTGAGAGCTTAGTGAGGACACCTTCTTTTATGCATTTACACAGAACACATACCAAAGCCACTGGGTCAGTGGTAAAATTTTGAAATTTAAAAACAAAGTTCGCAGCCTGGGCAACATAGTGAGACCTCCATCTCTACAGAAAAAAAAAAAAAAAAAAAAAAAACTTAGCCGGTATAGTGGCACACACCTGTAGTCCTAGCTACTGGGTAGGCTAATAAGGTAGGAGAATCTTAGGCCCAAGAGTTTGGAGCTGCAGTGAGCTACGGCTGCACCACTGCACTCCAGCCTGGGTGACAGAATGAGATGAAAAAAAAACCAAACCAACAAACCCAAACCACAAAGTCCAAACCATTTCTAGGTTTATGAAATTATCCTATAAACACACAAATTGAAATAAAAAGAACGAAAGCCTCATTACTTATTTCTTGTATTTTATTTCTCACAAATAATGGCTAATAAAAAAGTCATTGTAGCACCCTATTATCTTAAAGCAGCAACTTTAACTTAAATGCTAACAGACTCACTCCATAGAACAGGGAACCCTCCCCCAAGGCTATAATAGGCATTTATTTAAGTTCTTCAAACCAAAACACAATAATTTTTATTACCTCTCAAACATAGAAAAAATGGATATTATTGTTCCCCTATAGCTGAAAAATTCTACATACCATAAATTTTCTCCATGTACATGATCCTTTGACTCACACCAGAAATAGCTACTAAAACACCTACAATTATGATTTACAAACAGGAGTCTGGCTACTTCTGGGGGTTATTTGGTGGTATGCCAAGGCATATTGCCAATGGCTTGGAATATGTCCATCTTTCCAGACAGCAACATTTACACGAGGCTGAATAATCATATATTTATTTTTAAAAAAGGTTAAATGTTAGTTTTTTTCCCCAACTGAAACATACAGACAACCCCAACATATAAAACAAGTTTTAGGAAACTGTACTGGTAGTGGTAGTTGGCCAATGTCTTCTCCTTCCACACACCCTAGGGGTGTGTGGCCTCTTTCCTCCCGGTGAACCCTGGGGAAAGGCTTGGCACACCGAGCCTCAGTGCCTTCCAATCTCAGGTCAAAGACTGAGTATCCTGCCCAGGACACAAAACAGTCTACCAAGGCAGTTTAAGAGTCAGCAGCATGACTGCCCATCCTGCTTGCCCTCTTTTCAGGTAAATAATAGATGTAGAATAGTTGGTATTCTATGTGCTGAAGTCCAGCTCTTTAAATCTAGCTTCTCTGGCTTTTCAGAATTTTTGGCAGCAATACATTTCAACACATTAATACTTCTGCTTGCATTAACGTAGCACTAAGATCCAGTAGCACCTACGAACGTTTTTAGGTTACAGTAAACAGCAATATATCTTCCCAAACTGCTGAATGTTCTCAAATAGCATCTGCTCCCTTATCTGATTTCTGAATATTCTGATTCTTTTTCTTTTCTGTATATTCTTCTAGTCGAAGAAGCCACTTGGCCCAGTACTGGGAACAAAGCTCTGCATCCATGAGATGTGAGTGGGCAGGTGATCCATCTTTGTAGGCCACCACAATTAAGCCACACTGAACCTGGAAGAAACAAAGGGCAATTCTAGTATTATTACACATTACAGTAGGTCCAGAGTTTAGGTTCATTTCCTTCTTACTCCAGGGCAAACTCAGTCAGTACAAAATAATCTACAGTAATATCTCCTAACTTAAAAATTAAGGTGGGTTGATGAAAGACGGCACTAGGACACACACGAACACAAAGATGACAGATAAAAGAATGGATTGTGATCATTAAAGAACTATTAAAAAAAACCAAAGCCCACGAATAGGGGGGAAGATGTTTTTTAAAGTGGGAAATGGACAAGGGACAGAGTAAGCAGTGGGACAAAAATAGAGTAAAAACCCCAAGGACTTAAGTAGCTGCAAGCACTGAGCAAAGCTTTAAGTAAGTGGAGGCTCAGTGTCCTGACCTGAAAGCTGTAATTGGCATCATGGTTCATGGCACCTATGTATGCCACAACTTGCAGTGGGTTGTCAAATGTATTTCGGATAAAAGGTTTTGGTTTCTCCGATGTCTTCCAATCAATCACACACAGCTTACCCCTAAAGAGAAACCAAAGGAAGTCTTTGTAGGTAATAGTTCAAACTGAAAAACTCTATTAGGTTAACTCTTGTCTTATGCGTAAGTTTACTACTTGTCACCCAATGACCACTGCTTCTATTCTCCACTTTTTTTTTTTTTTAAAGAGACAGGGTCTCACTATTTTGCCCAGGCTGAACTCGAACTCTTGGACTCCAGCATTCCTCCCACTGCAGCCTCCTGAGTAGCTGGGACTACAGGCATGTATCACCACATCCAGCTCTACACTTTTTAAAATGGGCTTTACTTCTCAGGATTAGAAAGGTGTAATGCTCTCTTTCGTTTGAATCATTACTGATTCAGGTCAGTAATGAGCCCATTGATGGTATGATGGAAAATGCTTTCTGAAGTACACCCATGAGAGCTATAGATGTAGGCCATATGGGAGAAGTGGGAAACAACTTTTCTGCTGCTTAAGTTTCTAACCTTTCTCATAATTCCTTTGGACCTCCACGGCCTCCTTTCATGTCACTACAGCTCCAGACAGACTGCAACGTATATATCTATAAGATCGGTCTAGAGCAGCACTGTCTGAAAGAAGTAAAATTTGAGCCATGTCATTTTAAATTTTCTAGTAGCCATATAAAAAAGAAAAAAAAGAAACAGGTGAAATTTTAAAATTTTACTTGACCCAACATATCTAAAATATTATTTCAACATATAATCAATATAACAAGTTATTGATGGGATATTTTACATTTTTTGTACTAAGTCATTGAAATCTAGTTTGTGTATCATTACAGCACACTGGAGCTTGGACTGACCACATCCAAGTGCTCAATATTCGTATCTGCTTAGTGGCTACGCTATTGAACAGGGCAAGTCTATAGATAATTTTGTCTTTATAATTGTTTTGCAATATTGCTGAGTTTCACAATCTATAGAAGTGAGTAAAGGGCCCCAGTTACTCCAGGAGGCTGCCATTCCTTTATTCTTTCACTTGAATAAATCAAAATGCCTTTAAAAAAGATTTCTGCCATAGACTACTGTTTATAGCAATGTAGTGTAGTTGTAGCACTTAAAAAGGTGAAGAAAAACCTTAGTAGCATACTGAAAGCTGTAAAACATTAATGAAAGGAATTGAAGATAATACAAAAAAATGGTAAGATATCCTGTGTTCATGGATTAGAAGAATTAATATTGTTAACATGTCCATACTACCCAAAGCAATCTACAGATTCAATGCAATCTCTATCAAAATTCCAATGGTATTTTTCATAGAAAGAGAAAAAATAATCCTAAAAATCTTATGGAACCACAAAAGACCCCAAATAGCCAAAGCACCCTGAGCAAAAACAACAAAGCTGGAGGCATCGCACTCCTTGATTTCAAAGTATAGTCATATATCAGTTAACAACGATGATATGTTCTGAGAATTGGGGTGTTAGGCAATTTCATTGTTGTGCAAATAACAAACTGCACTTACACAAACCCAGATGGTACAGCCTATTGCTCGTAGGCTACAAAATTGTATGGCATGTTACTATTCTGAATACTGTAGGCAATTGTAACACAATGGTATTCGTATATCTAAACACATCTAAGCATAGAAAAGGCATGGTAAAAATACAGTATAAAAGATAAAAAATGGTATACCTGTATAGGGCGCTTACCGTGAATGAAACCTGTAGGACTGGAAATTGTTCTGGTGAGTCAGTGAGTGAGTGGTGAGTGAATGTGAAGGCCTAGGACATTACTGTGCACTACTGTAGACTTTAGAAACACTGTACACTTAGGCTACGCTAAATTCAAAACCTATTTTTCTTTCTTTAATAATAAATTAACCTTTGCTTACTATAACTTTTTTACTTTATAAACTTTTTAATCTTTTTAACTTTTTTACTCTTTTGTGATAGTACTTAAGTAAAACACATTGTACAACTATATGAAAGCATTTTTTCTTTAAATCCTTATTCTATAAGCTTTTTTCTATTTTTAAAATTATTTATTTACTTTTTAAACTTTTTCGTTAAAACTAAGACACAAACACACACATTAGCCTAGGTCTACACAGGGTCAGGATCAGTGTAAATACAGAAACCAGTTAATAGTCGTTTATTATCAAGTATTCTGTACTGTAATGTACATAATTGTGCTATACTTTTATATGACTGGCAGTGCAGTAGGTTTGTTTATACCAGCATAACCATAAACACATGAGTAATATGTTATGCTATGATGTTACAATGGTTGTGACATCACTAGGCATTAGGAATTTTTTAGCTCCGTTATAATTTTATGGGACCACTGTTGTCTATATAATCTACCGCTGACTGAAACATTGTTATGCGACACATGACTGTGTATTATAAAGCTATTGTAATCAAATAGCATGTTACTGGCATAAAAACAGACACATATACCAATGGAACAGGATAGGGAGCATGCATTTACAGTCAGTTGATTTTTAATAAAGGAAAGCTGGATATCCACTTGTGGAAGAATGCAATTTGATCCTTATCTCACGCCACATACAAAAATCAACTCAAAATTAAAGACTTAAACGTAAGACCTGGAACTGTAAAACTACTGGAAGAAAACGGGGAAAAGCTCTGCAACACTAGTCTGGGCATTGATTTGCTGGATAGAACCCCCAAAAGCACAGGTAACAAAAGCAAAAATAGATAAATGCGTCAAATTAAAAAGCTTCTGCATGGCAAAGGAAACAATTAAGAATGAAGAGACAACCCATGAAATGGGAGAAAATATTTGGAAACCATACATTTGATAAGGAACTCAAACAACTAAATAGCAAGAATACAACCCAATTTAAAAATGGGCAGCAGGGCATGGTGACACTAGCCTGTAGTTCCAGCTGCTCAAGAGGCTGCGGTGAGAGGACTGCTTGAGGCCAGGAGTTTGAGGCTGCAGTGTGCCATGATTGTGCCTGTGAACAGCCACTGCCATTAAGATTGTTAACATGTCCATACTACCCAAAGCAGTACCTGGATATCTGTTAGAATAGCTATTATTTAACAAAAAGACAAAAGATAACGAGTGTTGGTGAGGATGGGGAGAAAAGAGAATCCTGGTTCACTGTTAGTGGGAATGTAAATTAGTATAGCCATTTTGGAAAAGACTATGGCGGTTGCTCAAAAAACTAAAAATAGAACTACCATTTGATCCATCGATCCCACTTCTGGGTATACAGCCAAAGAAATTGAAAACAGTCTGTTGAAGAGACATCCGCACTCTCATATTCATCAATGGATAAAGAAAATGTGGTATATATACAGAATGAAACACTATCCAGCCTTTAAAAACAACAGAATTCTGTCATGTTTGACAACAAGGGTGAACATGGAGGACATTATGCTAAGTGAAATAAGCCAAGCACAGGAAGACAAAAACTTCATGATCTCACTTATACGTAGGATCTAAAAAAGCTCAACTCAGTAGCAGAGAGAGTAGAATGGTAGTTACTAGAGGCTTGGTGGGCAGAGGAAGAAGAAAGGGGATATGATAGTCAAAGAATACAAAGATTCGGTTAGGCAGGTGGAATAAGTTGTAGTGATCTATTGCACAGCATAGTGAACACAGATAATAATAACGGACTGTGTATTTTTTTTTTTTTTTTTTTTGAGACAGAGTCTCACTCTCTTGCCTGGGGCGAGTGCCGTGGCGTTAGCCTAGCTCACAGCAACCTCAAACTCCCGGGCTCAAGCAATCCTACTGTCTCAGCCTCCCAAGTAGCTGGGACTACAGGCATGTGCCACCATGCCCGGCTAATTTTTTTTTCTCTATATATTTTTAGCTGTCCAATTAATTTCTTTCTATTTTTGGTAGAGACGGGGTCTCGCTCTTGCTCAGGCTGGTCTCGAACTCCTGAGCTCAGGACAATCCGCCCGCCTCGGCCTCCCAGAGTGCTAGGATTACAGGCGTGAGCCACCGCGCCCGGCGGGACTGTGTATTTTTAAACCACTAACAGAGGACAGGAGTGGTGGCTCACGCCTATAATCCCAGCACTTTGGGAGGCCAAGGTGGAAGAATCACTTGAGCCCAGGAGTTCAAGACCAGTCTGGGCAACATACCAAGACTCCGTCTCTAAAAAAAATGTTTAAAAAATTAGTTGGGTGTAGTGGTGCACACCTGTAGTCCCAGCTACTCAGGAGGTTGAGGTGGCAGGATTGCTGGAGCCTAGAAGTTACAGTGAGTAGGTTTTAAAAGCTCTCACCACCAAAAGGTGGTAAGTAGGTGAGGTGACAGGTATGTTAATTAGCTTGATTTAATCTTCCCACATGTACACAGATATCAAAATATTATATTATATCCCATAAATACATACAATTATTATTTGTCAATCAAAAAAAATTTTTAAATTCTTAGTAGCATAAACTCAAAATTGTAATAGACAGTTTACAAATTGCTTTTAGGCAAAAGAAAAGATGCTCAGCCCCCTCACTTACGCAGATTGAAAATACAATGCTATCAAAATTACCAACATTGTGTTGTTAAAGGTGTTCACAAATAAGCACACTTACATCTTTCATAATTTTAAATGCACATACTCTTGACCCAGCAATTTCCCTTTTAGGTAAGCACTGGGAGAACAATGGCTTGATATCTTGGGTGCAAGTGAGAAATACCTGGGAGATTTAAGAAGTATTCATGTCCAGGTCTACTTCAAACCAGCCAAATTTATTCCAACTACATTTATCGCCCATCCAAAATCAATAAACAAATGCATCTGCCCAGAGAAGTTGTGCAGTATACAAGGAAGCACATTCACTCACTGCAGCATTGTTTGTAATTGTGAAACATTGTAACAGAAATAACCTGAATGTTCTCAATAGGGAAATGGATATGGCTCATTCAAAGGAACACCAAACACCGGTCAAGAGGAGAGAAGTGGATCAAAGCAGGAGTGCTAACATCTATTGAATAGATAGTATACATTTTAAAACATCTATTGAATAGATAATATGCATTTTAAGTACTGCTCAGGGCATATCTCATTTGATCCTCACAACCACCCTATGAGATACGTACTATCATTTGTCTTATTTTACAGATGAATAAACAGAGGTACAGAGAGACTAAGTAACTAGCCTAAGCTTAGATGAAAAGCCAGAATCTGATCCTAGGCAGTCTGGCTCCTCAACCCAGTATTTAACAGCTTTGTGATACTGTGTGTCTAGAGATTTCTACATATTGTGACTCTCACAGTTCTGAGTGTGACAATACATAAGTGCTGTGTGCATATGTGTATTATACATAGTATTGTGTGTGTTAAAGAGTGTAATAAATAGACTAAAAGGACACAGTACCAAATTTACAACAGTGGTAAAGGGATTGGCCAGGGGATTGGGAGAGGAGGGAGGAGGTGACTCAAGGAACTTGAGCTTAATTTGTAATGTATTAATTTTTTTTTTTTTAAAGAAGCAAATATGACAACGTTATTAACTATTAATTCTGGGTAATGGAACATTATTAAAAGAGAAAAGAATGTTGCAGATCTGTATAAACTAATAAGGAAAGATGTCTAAAATACTTTTTTTAAGTAGAAAAAAGCAGGGTATAGCATCTGTGTTAAGAAGTGTACGCAGGGGACAAATGATTATACATATAGTTATAAAATATCTCAGGAACACAAAAACCTTTTAAACAGAAGTTTAAAACAGAGTGGGTGTGGGGGATTAATTGCTTGAATTAGGAAAATGCATACATTATCCATTAAAAATTCCTTTTAAATTTCTAAAAGGTTAAGTTTCAAAAATGTTCATATTCTCAATGTTGATGCTCTGATTTAAAGAACAAAAACCAAATAAACAGCAGTGCTATGGACATATAAGCCCTATGAAAAGCATTTGGTGTCAGGAACTTCTTGCAGGCCTTGGGTAGAAGTGACTATATGGCTCCCTTGGTAATCTAAAGGGCAGCCCAAAATAGCCTATTAAATTTCTTGGCACACAGGGCTCTTCTCAGATAGAAGGCTGTTACGGCATATAACTGTTAGGTGGTTCTAAAAGTTTCCAGACTAATAAATATTCCGTCACTTTTCTTTAACTCAAATTTTAACTACAGCTCTAGGGTTTACACACACAGATTTTTCTCCCCATCCTGTTCTTGTTGCTCCCTTGCTTTATTTGGCATAGGGACACCTCCAGGTTACAGCTACCCTTGATCTACCCTAATCTAGAGTATTGGGAAAAACAGTAACACGGTAGCAATTTAAAAAACTGCAAGTCCCAGGATGCTCAAACTGAAATGAAAAAATAAAATAAAACAAACAAACAAACAAAAAACAACTACAGGGAGCTTTAGTGAGTTCAGAGTTCCTATCCATGTCAACCACTGCCTGGAAGCCAGGAAGAGAGGTGATTTTCAAACCCAACAGTTCATGATGATACAACCTTTAGGAAAACAGGAAAGAAAAAGCAGAAATTATGGATCATATGGCTGGTATCTTGCTTGGGAGGAAGCACAGGCTGGAAAACAGGCCATGCTAGGGATATTGA
The DNA here is from genome assembly GCA_004363605.1 of Indri indri. Classification (NCBI taxonomy): domain Eukaryota; kingdom Metazoa; phylum Chordata; class Mammalia; order Primates; family Indriidae; genus Indri; species Indri indri. The sequence continues at coordinate 50,391 of RJWJ010000270.1, forward strand.
AAAGTATACCTTTTCTCCACCAGTTTGATTTTGGAATATTGGTTGACAAGGATTGTGTGGCTCTTCCCCCTGTATCTGTCCTCACCTCCTGCCCCATACCCAATTGTTTTACCTGTCACATACCTTTTGATTTTAAAGACGCAGAGGCAGCAGTATCTACAGGCATTCCTTGAAGCAGGAGTTAAGAGGAAAACATACATTTTGACAGGCATCTATCCTAACCTGCACTAATTCACCTCCATACTGTGATGGAAACAATCTCATACTTACTGATACTCAGCCACACAGTCCAGCAGACCTATATAGTTTAAGGTTTCATGTTGAACGGCACTTTCAAGAGCTCGAACTCCACTGACATCTTTCAGAATATGCTGCACGCTTTCAACATAACCAGAGTTGAGATTTTCATCTCTCTCTTTTAAGTTTCCCTGGGGTGAAAGTATGCTTTCCAAGGCTTCATGGAACCGTTTCCCTTGTAAAAACATGTCTGAAAAGAAAAGAGGGGAAAAGAAAGGGGGAAAAAACCAAACAAAGCTAGTACTAAGAAACAGATATCAGAAAAACCTCTGAATGATAAAATTAAAAATTAGGTAAAATTATATAAATGTATAAAAATATGTAATATATAAATACATAATTCTAAAAATCATACAGCTTATAAAAATGGTAATAAAGAGAAAAACTTTAAATTACACAAGTTATTAAGTGACAATCCCTAAGAAACCAAATTTTAGCCTCTTGTGAAACCTAAGCATGTACTTTGAAAACTAAAGGTATTAGAGTAGTTTAGACAATAAGATGCATTAAAATGAAGTATTTCTAGTAGAATTAGGCCAAAGCTAGTACTAGATGTTATAGATCTAGGAGCTGTAAGATCACACCTAGTTTATGGTGCTACGTATTTAAGTATCCAATTTAATAAATTAACTGGTTGTGATAAAAAAAAAATCAATAGAAAGTAGGGAACTGTGCTTCTGTTTATGGTTCTTATTTAACCACAACTTAATTATGAACACAGGTGGGAGAATCCTTTTACTAATAGGATTAGTGACAAGCAAGGAACGAAAGTCAAGGCACATACAAATTAAAAACAATGAATTAGATATCGTGGGATTTGGAGGGAGAGGAAAATAGGATATTCTTCTGCACTTTTTTTTAAGTGTTAGAACAGCCTGAGACAGTTGCTGTGCCCTGAATTTTTTCCTTATACATTTTTAAGAAAAGGGAACACAGATTCAACAAATGCAAAAAATACTATATATTCGCTCGTTTCTTGGTAAGGGAAGGAAAGGAAGAGGGGGCATTGTTATGTGAACCAGTGGCCTTTGTGCTTTCAAAACATTATTTAATTTTCAAACACATCAACCTAGCAAGATAAGGATCATTACCCCTATTTTAATGAATGAGGCCCTGTTGGCCTATGCAGCCCTGTTAATTGGCCTAAAAGCAAAAAGCTGGACAGGTAGCCTGGCACCAGAATCTGTGTTCTTTACAGTCCACCACACATTAGAGCAAAGAGGCAAACTCAGAGACTACCATTTAGATACACACAGAATCAGAGGAGGAAATACACATGCTTGGAGACAGACCCACAGAAAAGGAGGAAAACAATGCATTTAATGAGGTAATATTAAACCATATTACCTATGTCAAGTATTTTTTACAAAGATTTTGAAAGGTCAGTTATATCACTGGCAAAAAACTGAATCCCTCTGGGAAATTACTTGAAGAGTTAAATGAAATTCAACTTAGGAACTAAGTTATTCTATTCCAAATTTACTTGGTTCAGTTGGAATCATTAACACATAAAAGATCTACAAGAAATTTAAGACTGATAGAATTAAACCCTAGGGAGAAGTGTAATATTCATCTATAGAGTAGCTTAATGAAGCAGAAGACAAACATGTTAAAAACAGGAAGCAAAAAGTTGCTTTACCAACTGACGTGCACACAATTCATTTCCCACTGCAAGCTTTACATCAGAAATGTCATCGGAAAGTCAATATAAATTTTTCCCATAGTGTAATTTTATTTAAAAATAAAAGGTTGGCCAGGCGCGGTGGCTCACGCCTGTAATCCTAGCACTCTGGGAGGCCAAGGCGGGAGGATCGCTCAAGGTCAGGAGCTCGAGACCAGCCTGAGCAAGAGCGAGACCCCGTCTCTACTAAAAAATAGAAAGAAATGATCTGGACAACTAAAAATATATACATATAAAAAAATAGCTGGGCATGGTGGCGCATGCCTGTAGTCCCGGCTACTCGGGAGGCTGAGGCAGAAGGATCGCTTGAGCCCAGGAGTTTGAGGTTGCTGTGAGCTAGGCTGACACCATGGCACTCTAGCCTGGGCAACAGAGCAAGACTCTGTCTCGGAAAAAAAAAAAAGTTAATAAATAAAAGGTTGCAGCGAGCTATAATGAAGCCACTGCACTCTAGCCTGGGTGACAGGAGGAGGCCCTGTCTCCAAAAACAAATCACTACAGCAAAAAAATTAAAAAAATAAACCCAGCCCTGTCCACTATGATCAACACAAATATAGATCAGAGTAAATCAGACTTTCTCATTCTTGCCAATCTTCAAAAGTTGAACTGATGCTTGGGAAATTGCCCCATGTTTGGAAGAATGCCAGCTCTGGGCACATCTTTTGGCCTTTGACAAGACCAGGAAAAAAGGAATTTATCGATCCAACATTTTTCAGCCCTCCTCTCCAGACCTATTAACCAACTTAGTCAGTTACATGTTTTTTCTCTTTTTTTGGCCATGACAGTAATCTGTATGTGATTTTTCCCTTTATTTATTTATTTTTTTAAAGTGATTCTGCTCATTTCTTAAGGTTAACTGAGTTAACCGAGAGACACAGCACAGCGCTAATCTAGATCAACAAAGTTGACTCTATGAAAAAACAACCATAGTTTTCTCAGGGCCTGGGCTGTTAGGGCTCATTCACATTCCAAACAGAAATTCCTCTATCTATCTAGAGGGCCGTGGGCATACTTTCTTATTTTGTGCCAAAAGCTACAGACCCTAGGGTCCCACATGTCCCAGAAAGTTTCTGCCTTTACATTTCTTTTCAGTAATTTCACCTGTGAAATTCCAGATTTAAGGAAAATCAAAACAATTTATGAGGAAACTATCAATTCTAAATTCTAGTGGTAGGAATAAAGCTTATGATGCCATTAAAAGATTTTTATGCTGCTTGCTTAGAAAGTAGAGAATAAAAGGCTGGGCACGGTGGCTCAAGCCTATAATCCTAGCACTCTGGGAGGCCGAGGCAGGAGGATCACTTGAGCTCAGGGGTTCAAGACCAGCCTGAGCAAGAGCGAGACCCTGGCTCTACTAGAACTAGAAAAAGAAAAAAAAAATTAGCTGGGCATGGTGGCTCGTGCCTGTAGTCCCAGCTACTTGGGAGGCTGAGGCAGGAGGATCGCTTGAGCCCATGAGTTTGAGGTTGCTGTGAGCTAGGCCAATGCCAGGGCACTCTATCCTGGGCAACAGAGTGAGACTCTGTCTCAAAAAAAACAAAAAACAAAAAAAAACCTCATTCTTTTGACACCAGTGCTCCATATTCTAGAAAATAGTGACTATACAGAACTACAATTGAATTACTTGAAGTATATTCTTTAAAGCCATTTTCTCCCAGTTCCAGAATCATTCGCTGTTTCCACCTCTCCAAATAGAAAAACTGCTGTTTTGCCATGGTCTCCTGAAGGATTCGGGTCACGCTTGGTACCACATTCCTTTGCAAACGGATTTTCAAAGGAATTGAAGGATCGCTTGCATCTGGTTTAACATGTCTCTCTGGATTGAAGATAGGAAACCAATTTTGTGGAACTCTTGCTTCCTCTTCTTGCTTTTGGGGTTTTTGCTTACTCACAGGTCCATACAGTAAACCATCTTCATCGAACAGGGACTCTGGGGTGCGGGCAAGGCCTCCGAATGACAAGACAGACTGTACTAAATGAGAGTATTTTTCTTGGTCCACTTCTTCATATGGGTTCATTTTTTTGTTCCGGCCACAGGAATAACAGGAAGTGGAGAAATACACAAGGGCAGCCGGTTCCACCGAAAACCACTTTGAACTTCTGAGCTGCCTGCAAATGGTCTGAAATGCCTTCATCTTTAGATTTGTTTTCACTTCTTTCTAGTCTATTTGCAATGTCAAGGGCCTTTTTTTAAATTTTTGTAATCCTAATAAAGAGAAAACCATCAAAGTGAAAGCTATATCAGAATGATATTGCACATGAAAACTGTATTTAATAAACTTTTTGGGCATAGCTATTTCCCAAAAAAGACTCTCATCAATACCTGAAGCACCAGCACTTACTAAATGCGAATTAGTAGACAGCTTGGGGCAAGACGTCCCCAATCTTTAATCTTAAGAAATGTGACGCCAAGGAAGGGAGGCCTGTGCCTGAGACACAGAACAAAACCAAGGAGTCGGTCCTATAGCTGCCGTGGCAGTCACAGTTAACAGTTAACGACCGATCCCTAAACACCAGGTTCTTTGCTAAATATTCTGCACAGATATTTCTCATTTAATCCTCACACTCTTTAACGTAGGCACTATTATGACCCCGTTTTACAGACGGAGCTGGTAAGAGGAGGTCAGCAGGACCCACCTTCGCAATCCCTAGAATGTTACCTCCTGCTCCGCCGTAGGTGTGGACCCCTGGCTGGTACAGGATGGCTGTGGCCCCTGTACAGCGCGGGAGTTTGGATTAGGGAAAAGACTGCTTAAATAGAAGCCCAGACTACTGCAGGGGTCGGTACCTCAGAAACCACCACGCTTCGCTTAACTTCCAGGGCGCGAGTCCCCTCTCGGATCCCGTACTTTCATCCGTCCCGCGCTTTGGGCTTGAGTTACACAACGCAGTCCCGGCATGCCCTGCGGCGCTCACGCCCGAGGCCCTTGCTTGTTCCCCTCCGGGGATGCGCGATCGGTAGGGAGTCCCGCCCCTCAGGCGGAAGCGCGGGCACCTCCAAATCGCGCCCATTTGTTCTCACGAGATCTTGTTACGTCACCGCTCGTCGCCATCTTGGACCCAGGTTGAGTAATAAATTCCCCCGCGCTAAAGCGCGGTCTTTCTTGAGACGTGCCTCATCAGGATAGTGTTGTGTCTCCGCGACCCCGTAGCGGTCCTGCGATCGGCGTTCTCCGCGTGGTGCGGAGCAAGGGTAGGCCCCGCGTTGCATCTTTGCCCGGCTCCAAGATGGACGGCAGCGGGGACGGGGAGGCCGCTCTGGGGGAGCACGTGGCGCCCTGCTCGCCTGTCCCCGGGGCTGCTGGGATGGTGGCGGAGTCCCGAGGCCTCCTGCCGCCGCGGGCAGGGAGGCCAGCGGAGGCGGGGCTGTGGCTGCCCCTGAGAGGCGCCCTGGCGGCGGCGGTCCAGCCTCTTCTTTCCTCGCACAGCCAGGCGGCCCCTGCTCGAGTCCCGCGTCGCCATGGCCGCGGTTCCCGAGTTGCTGCAGCAGCAGGAGGAGGATCGCAACAAGGTGAGCTCTGTCCTCCCCGGCTCAGGCTCCAGGACCGGAGGCCCTGCCGAGCTCCTGGACCCCTACATTCTTTCTCCTGCTCTTCTGCAGGGCCCTGGCTGCTCGTGGACTCCTCAACGCGGGAAGCACCCGCGAGACCCCGAGCATCCTCCCCGGCTCCGTCTTTCCTGAAGGGTGCCTCAGGCAGCCCCTGCGGACCCTCCTATTTTGCTAACTAGGGAACCAGAGACCCGGGACTTTACTCAGAAGCCTTCACCCCGGTGCCAGTACCGGGCGAACGCTCGGCCAGTCTTAGGCTAATCCCTGGAGAAACCAGAATGTGTTATACTAACCTTCTTAAAACTTATTTTGGCATCGTGGTGACTGGTAGGTGAAAGTGAAATCCGCTTAACATGCAATAAACGACAGAGTTTGGGTTTTTGCCTCCAAAATTGCCTGCTCCCGTCTTTGAGAAAACGGTCTTTTTGGCCCAAACAACTGGGGAAATTCCGTCAAGTCAGCTATCTGAAGCGTTTTTCTTAGAATTTCATAAATGCTAAACGCGTCTTTGTGGGAGTTGTGTAATTTTTAGTAGGTGCTCAAATACTTGCTTAACTTAGTATTTATTTTTAAATCTTGTCTATTTATGTGAGTTATCCTCAGGCCGCGTGTATCTTGAGGTCTAAAAGATTATTAGTGCAATAAACCGTGGTTACCATAGTGGATTAAAGATTCAGTTACAAGTCTCCACTCTTTTATTGGTCTTTTAAATTTAAAGTCCTGTTAGTTTTGCTGTGATACAGGTTGTGAGCCACAACCCTATGTGCAGAATCATCAACATGAAAGTAATTTTTTCGACAGAAAAATTAAAATCTAAAAATACAAAGGTGTCTAAATTTAAGTAACTTGGAACCATCTTAAAAAAAGTGAAAAGCACCATGAGAGAAACTTCATCTAGTCAGTAAATACCAAAGTTCCAAAGTGGCTAGACTGTTCCAACAAGAAAATCGTTGTTTTGTGAGTTGCAGAAATACAGTTTTGTTCATGGGCAGTCTTGGTTGGGGTATCTCTTTAAAAGTTGAAATTTTTTACTAAAACTGAAGGTGAGAACTTGAGACTACTATTCTTTAGGCAGTTTTCTCCCAAAAGTGTAGATATTGGATAGGAATTTTGATAGCAATTTGTTTTTCTTATTTTCTGGTGGATTCTTCCTTCTGGCTCTCTTGATCCAGCATCAGCTACATAAAAGGACTTGATTTTCTCAACCTACCTCCTTATTTGTTAGTACAGTATATCGCAACTGGTTTTTAGAATGACTTCCCCATCCTGATCCTCCAGAAAAATTGGAGGAGGGTTGTGAAGGCTGTCTCCTGCGTCCTGGTTTTAGTGGCTGCAGAAACTTTGTCCATATCTGTAGTGAAGAGGACTATGTAGCATTGTTTTCCTTCTGATTTTTTAAATTACATAAATAAGGAGATAATAAAACTAAAATATTACCCTAACATGTGGCTTCATTTTATTTCTTCTCTGGTGATACTAGTACGGTGCTGTGGTGGATCAGGTTTCTGGTTTTACAGTTAATCAAAAGAGAGTTTGGGTCAAGTATGTAACAATAAGGGGAGGCCAAGTCTTGGGTAGACTCTTCTTAATACAGTTTTATTAGTTAACTGAAATCGTTTTCATTTTTACTTAAAATGTTGAAGTTTAAATGTTCTGATTATTTGGTTTGGGATTTCCATGAGGATGGGGTTAAGACCTACTAATAAGGTAGAAAGCATAATCGATTAAGATTTTGAATGCTAGTACAATCCTGATTTCGACTAATTCAGCAAAACTGAAGAGAGCTGGGTCTGGTAGCGGGACACTTCCATTTTGTAACGTCTTTTAGCTCAAGATACTGGAGTTTCTCAGAAGGCAGAGTTCATGGTTGGTTTGGTTCTTAACTAGTCCTCTACTAATGGGAAAGATTGTATTTTGATCTTTTTTTTTTTTTTTTTTTTTTTTTTGAGACAGAGTCTCACTCTTTTGCCCGGGCTAGAGTGAGTGCCGTGGCGTCAGCCTAGCTCACAGCAACCTCAAACTCCTGGGCTCAAGCGATCCTACAGCCTCAGCCTCCCGAGTAGCTGGGACTACAGGTGTATTTTGATCTTTAAATGTAGAAAACTTGGGTTTTATGAAGTTTAGCACCATTAGGTCCCACCTTTGTGCTACCTAGAAACTGCCCTCTCTCCCACATTGACTGGATGAGAGAGTTCTCATATGTCTGGGATTTTTAGTGGGTAGGGAGAAATAATTGGGGATTAGGCAGAAAGAACCTTGTTCTAAAAATAACTTACCCCCATCTCCAATCATCTTTCACTTGCTAGGTTTTACAGGCCTTCTCTTTGCCAAAAGTCATTAAATAGTTAGGCACTGTGTTTAGGTGCCCACTCACAAATTTTCTGTGTATCTTGAGGGTCTTTCTCTGGGGTCGAGTCATGTTCTCTTCAGTCTAGCAAACCTGTGGCAAATTGAGCACAATAGCATTGTTTGTAGGTGTTGGAGACCTGACTGCCTCCTGGGACTTTTCTTTGATTCTAAAGATTCTTCAGATTCCTCTACTTTATGACTGTAAGTGGACTGAAGTAAATTGAGCACATGGAAGGGAAAAGCCCTGCAAGGAGGTTTCTCAGCACTTGAAAGGGCTAGGTGATAATCCCTCCCAGCCTAGTGCTATTTTTAATGAGGGGTTCTCCTTCCTTGACAATAACAACCTGGCCTTAACTTTTGCTAGTTGGTTATGTGGGTTTTGTTGGATGGTGTCTGTCCTTCTCATACCCACTCACTAACGCTGTCACCTAAAAGCTGCTGCTCTGGTTTGCAGGTAAAAAGATTTTGGTGGGTTTTTTTTTTTTTTAAACGACAGAAGCTGCCTCAGGGGGCACTTGACTCTCCATCAGCTAGGATGAACGAGTGTCCTGCAGTTTGTTAGTATAGGAACAATACTGAACTTTGACCAAAACTGCAGCAAGTCCAAGTAACCAAATATTGTGGACTGAAGTTTTATGCTACACTTGTGACTTTTTTTTCTTTTTTAAAATAAGGAAGTATAACTTATCAAAGCTACCCACGCCTTGGTTCTGGTTCAGTAGCTTGCACACAGTGTCTTAAGGTCCCCATTTGTGAATACTACTTTAGCAGGTCGTGATGTGCTCGCATTTTTTTGGCCGTAGGTAGAAATGGCCAAGAAGCTATAAGGATTTTCTAGATTTTACTTTTAAGATCTATATTCATATTTGGTAAGATCTAGTAGTTGACTGACTATCTAATCTAGAGCTGTAGTTTAAAAGAGGGTTTCTCAATCTGAGCACTGTTGACATTTTGGGCCTGACCATTTTTTCTTCTTGGAGATTATCCTGTGCAATGTAGGATGTTTAGCAACATTCCTGACCTCTGCTAGGTGACTGTCTCCTCCCTTCCTGTTGGAATAGTCAAAAATATCTGCAGAGATTGTCAGAAATGTCCTGGGGGGCTGGTGGAGAGACAATGGTCCCTGTTTGAAAAGCACTGGTTTAAACAGACTTCTTTCTAAAATGGTGTGGTATGGGTGGGGTCAAGTTGCAAATTTTTCCAGGTCTGTGATCAGTAATTTCTTGCCTAAAGAAATAGCATGCCACATAAAATAAGCATTGTTGAATATTTTCCACCAATATTGAGGAACTTTATCAAGAGGCGATAAAAGGGTCCTCTTCAGGGAGTTCTGGGCAGTCAGGGTTATAAGGGGCAGCTGTGTACTACTGTGCTTGTGAGTGAAGTGCCAGCTTTGGACATTAGAAACCTGAGTTGCTTGTGCCACCGACTTGTAAAGCATGGTGGGGCTAGGATTGAAGTTCACTGAGAAACATGCTACAGAGAGGAACTTGATTTAAAACTTTTTATTATCAGAGCCTTGTTGCTTTAGCAAATTAGGTGAAAACAGTTCTGTAGGTAAGGACCCTTAATTTCTCAAATGGCCATAGTCAAATGTGCAGTAAAGTTAGCATTTAGGGAAACAATGTAACTTTTAATGATCCCAATTTTTAGAAAAGACTTATTTCAGAGCTTTGTAAGTTCTGCCTTTTCTTTTTGGAACTACAAAGGAAGATGGCTCTAGCATGTCTTGTCTCACGTGAATGTGGTAAACTGGCTTTTTTTTAAAGCATAAATTGAGAAGTTTCTTTGCATTATCTGACTTTCCCCCAAAACGATTTCTTCATCTTCGATACCTATTATTTTCTGATTTGCCATCGAGGTACTCTTTGATTTATTTATTTTTTTAAAGAGACTAGGTTTTGCTTGTTGCCCAGGTTGGAGTGCAGTGGTACAATCATAGCTCACTGCAGCCTTGAATTCCTGGGCTCAAGTGATCCTCCTGCCTCAGCCCTCCTGACTAGCTGGGACTATAGGCATGTACCACCATGCCCCATTAACTTTTTATTTTATTTTTTTGTAGAGATGGGTTCTGCTGTGTTTTCCAGGCTGGTCTCGAACTCCTGGGCTTGAGCTTAAAGCGGTCGTCCTACCTCAGCCTCCCAAAGTGTTGGTATGATAGGCATGAGCCCTCAAGCCCAGCCTTGAGGTACTCTTAAGAAGAGATATCTTTCCTAAAAGAGGGACATGGAAAATGGTCTTAACTGTTTGACATCTCAGGGCAAACTGAAGGGAAGAAAGTGTTAGTGCCGTATGAGGGGCAGAGGAATGGGACTGAATTTAGAAATTGGGTCCTTGGCTTGTTCCCATTTTGCATATTGGCATAATTTTTTCAGGAAGTCCTATGTGGTTTGGAGAGAAAAGTGTAATTTTCTCAAAATAGCTGCTTATGTTAACCTGTGGTATGCAGTTTCTGCCCAAAGGGTTCAGTTTCTAAGGGCACACTCCTAAGCATTCTAGGCAGGATAAATGGTGAAGAGTACAAATGCAGATGGCTCTGATGTCAGGGCTTTCACTTGATCTTTCAAGAAGAGCACTACAAAGCTGAGACATTGTGCTGATGGGTACTAGGTGGTAGTTGGTGGGTGATAAAATGACCATTGGGGTTGTTTTTTTTTTAAAGAGGAAGTCTCATGTTGCTCAGGCTAACCTTGAATTCTGGGGCTCAAGTGGTCCTCCTGCCTCAGTCTCTGGAGTAGCTGGGATTACAGGTGCGTGCCACCACTCCAGGTTTAAAAGAACATTATGATCCTGTCTCCTCAAATACTTAACTCTTGGAACAGCCCCATTTAATCAAGCTCTGTTTTTTTTAGCATTCTAAGTATCTCTTGAAAAACATCATGCTTAGTAGCAACCATCCTCTGCAAGTAGAATGAGAGAAGTATGGAAACCCACACTTATTATAATAATAGGTATGTACTGCTACTTTGTTTTTTTCATAAACAAGTTTTTTAACTTAAAGTAAAAACATTTTATGGGATTAAACAATTCTTTGCAATTTCCACAAGTAATACTCAGCCTTCTGAGTGCTACACCTGAATGATTTGGGACATTTGCTGTACCTCAGACTCGAAACAAATGTCCAGCCACAAAGCAGTCAGCCTTCTCTCCATACTGCCATTTGTGTCTCAAACTGAGATGACCAGCAAGTTTAAGTTTAGACAACTCTACCAATGTTGTGAATCATCTTTCTTGGTGATGAAAGTAAATTAATTCTCAAACCTACTTCCATCTCAGGTTGATCATAAAGCGAGAGCATAAAGGGCAGGCCGTGAATGTTCTTAAGGACCCTCATCCACATGAGTAATAAGGAACATGTCAGCTTTGTGGAAGACAGCTTGTCTGATTGATACAGGAGGGAACTTCTGGGAGGTCGCCTTGATGGGGTTCGGTAGTGGGTGAAGGGCTTCAGTGCTGAATGAAGGAGATCGTTGTTTCCGGTTTTCATTTGTTGGCACTGCTTTCCCTGTAGCAGTGCTGTGATGATTCCCAATGGGATTTCTCTGCTAGGAGATCCTTACAGATCATAGACAGCTTAACCTTTTTGCTTTATGAATTCATTTGAAAATAATTTAGGTACCTAGTAATGAGATGAATTTCTTTATTTTTTTTTTTTATTTTGGAGACGGGGTCTTGCTCTGTCACTCAGGCTAAAGTCCAGTGGCAGCATCATAGCTCATTGCAACCTCAAACTCCTGAGCTCAAGTGATCCTCCTTGCCTTGGCCTCCTGGTAGCTGGGACTACAGCCATGAGCCACCACACCCAGCTAATTTTTCTACTTTTTGTAGAGACAGGGTCTCGCTCTTGCTCAGGCTGGATTTCTTGACATGAATGAGTTATTTAAGGCAGTAATTCAACTTAATCTCTTTCTGGTTGCATGTTGAGATTCCACCAGTGCATGGACTTGCAGCCTTGTGAAATGATGATTCAGTTTATCCATTCGCTGAGTGTGCTGCACTGACCTCCTTCCAAGCCTCAGTGCCTGTTCTAGGTACTTGGGGCTACGTAGCCTCCAAATGCCCTGCACTCTGCAGTGTTCTACTGTGGACCGCTTGGGTGTTGGTAGACTATTGGTAAGGATGGTTGGTGTCAGCAGGGATAGGTCCCTCTGGGTCCTGTCTCACAAAGATGAGTGGTGAAAATCTGATCACTTGCTGCAGCCCTTTGCCTAGCATTTTATTAAGCTTATACCTGTGTGACTTTTACAGCTATTATGTATGCTAGTAGACTGAGATCTTTTAGCAGTCCTTAGTTCTGTTGAGGACTGAGATACGATATTGCTGCCTGGATGAAAAGAAAGGGAGAACCAATTGGGAGGGTGGTTGAGAGGATATATCTGTAAAAGCAGAGTTAATATATTGCTTATAGTTAGTTCAGCTGTTTTTCATGGACCAGTGCCACAGTGAAAAGCTGGGATTGAATAGTTACTGGTTTTGGTTATCTTCAGGATGGAAGAAAACAGTAGCAATTGAGAGCAGCAGTCCCCAACCTTTTTGGCACCAGGGACAGGTTTCATGGAAGACGGTTTTTTCATGGACTAGGGATGGGGTGTTGGGGTGTGGGGGGTGGGTGCAGAGCTCAGGTAGTGATGTGTGGTCCATTTCCTAACAGGCCAGGGACTGGCACCGGGCCTCCGAGTTGGGGGCTGCCGATTTAGAGTACCAATGCTTGAACCATAAAAGCAGGGTTTGGGGAAGGACGTGGTATTAGAATTTCCTAGAGCACTTTTTCCTGTGAGTTAAAGAAGTAACCAAGTAATACATGTAAATATGTATCCTGCAGGTCTTTAATATTTGCAGAAATTAATACGAATCTAGAGTGTGGTGGAACATTTTTCTATTTCCTTGCTAATGAGTATTTAACCTAGGCAAGGTGTGAATGCCTTGCCAGCTGAAATATACTGTTTTGGGTTCCTGTAATCAAAGTGAATATCTGATCAGGGAGGCAGGGTTCTTGGCTCCATGCTGTGAACAGACCATTCATGGATGATTTGTCATATTGGCCCTCTCCCTGGCAGAGGTCTTCATTCCTTAGGCAGTAGGATGAAGGATAACAAAGCAAAAATCCTTAGAGGGGAGAGTAACAGTTTGAAGGAAAACACACTGATCTAGCTTACTGGCTGAGTACATGTCTTCTGCTTCTGGAATGGAACGTAGAAGGTCATTTAAATATGTATAAGGCTACTGGGGAGGCTAAAATAGGAGGATCCCTTAAGGTTGGGAGTTTGAGACCAGCCAATATATCAAGACCTTGTCTCTTAAAAATGTATATGAGTAATCTTTTTTTTATCTGTAGTAGTTTCTTTGTGATATGTAAATAAATATGGAAATATAGGGGCAGGGCTAGCATTGTATATTGCATAAACTTCTTACATCTTATACAAACTTTCAAATAGTTTTGTATTAACTAATTAAATAGATTTAAATCGTTATTCAACTAGCCCCCATTCTGGCAGATCGGAGTGACTGGAATTTTTTTTTCTGTGTCTTGTTATTTTGGCTGCAGAGTCTGCTGTCACCATAACAACTCAACATTAATTACACTTTTGTATGTATTTTCTTTGTTCCCCTTGTTTTCAAATTTCAGACAGAGTCTTGCCTTCTGTGTTGTCTAGTCACTAGGTGCCCTTTGCCATGTGTGAGCCATTAACCCTTTTGAAGAGGGAGCTTTGCTGGTGGTATTAAGTCTTGTGCCAAAGTGAAGCTGATGAGCAGGTGAGAAAATGCATAGGGATCCCATGACGGTTTTTCTCCTTTCAGGGAAGTGCCTTAGTTCTTCTGCCAGAAGCATTCAGATTTCTTAAAGCAGTTAAAAATGTGTCTTCTAAATGAAGCAATGCTTGTTTACCCCTTATTTCTTCTTACTGTGACGAGAGTAATTGTAATCTTTATTATAGGGATTGATCTGGTAGGAAAGTATTTCGGGAGCTGAACCTCCATCTAAAACTTTGAATATGTGATGCAGTGGTTTCTAGGGAAATCTTCAAAAGTCAGTTTTGAAGCTTAAATCCATTCTATGGCCCAAGTCAGAGACTGAGTGTTGACCATCAGGGCTAAGCAGTACTCCGTGCTTCAAGATTAGGGGATAGTGGTGGGTGAACGGGGAAGAGTGCCACCCACTCCTTATATACTCTGGAGCCTGGGGTTTTATTTAGCAAGTACTATGGCATGGGACTATGGGGTGTTGGTTTTGTTGACAAAGCATAAAAAGGAATGCTGAACTTTTAATCATGCTGGGTGCTTCCGGAGTGAGGACACAAATGCTGACTTAGGAGCTCTAAAGCATTTCACAACTTTTTACTCTTAGATGATGTCTGCTTCATTATATGGAGGGTTACGTGCTACAGTATGAGGAACCTGTGACTGGGGACTGTTGAATTGATGATGGCCTGGATGCTAAGGGAATTTTGCCGGTATTCTCTCAGATAGTTCTTTAAGGCCCAAATACATACTGTTGTGTGTTACCTGCTTATTTGGTGGTTAAGACTATCGTGTCAAGTGGTTGGATTTTTGTTTGAATCCCTTTGTAGGGTGAAATGTCCAGGCAAAAATGGCTGCTGGAGTAGCTGAGATGCTTGATATCCTGTTACAGAAGTAGTCTTTCAAAACCTAGTTGTTTTCTTTATTCATATGTGTCTTCATCACTCTCTTACACCAAAAAAATATTGCCATGCTGACCAGAAAGGAAGACAGATATAGTCTGGGGTATTACGTCTGCATGATTGGGAATATGGGAAAGAGGCAAAACCAGAAGATAATTATTCAGTGGAGTGAAAAGCGGCTAAAGCAGCTGGTAGCGTCCATTGTAGCTTGAACTGTGGCACTTGCATGAACCCCGTTTACTTGATTACATCCTCCTTGGGTCCTCCCACCCTAATTCCGAAGGTAGCCCATGTGGAGTTTTCAGGCTCACTGAGTTTGCTCAGCTTGCAGTGAGCTAAAGTGGAATTGTCAGCACATTAAGTTGGGAAGTCCTGGAAATTGGGGTTTCTGACTTTAGGAAATGGTATCTAAGGAATCGTGAAATATACCTTAGACTCATCCTGTGAGTTGCCCCATCTCTCACGGATGTCCGTTGTCACTTAACACCTGGTCCTCTTTATTCCTGTACTTGGACTTGCCTGACCCTGGCAGATAAGCATAAAGATTGGTAGAATGGTCAGTGTTTCTTGGCAACCACATTTCAGTTTATATCTTGAGATAGTTTGAAGGCTGTATTTGCCCAGTGATAACTTATCAGAAGGAGGAAGCTTTTATCAAGAAATATGCTGAGCTATAGTTACAGTTAAAGTATCCCTGACCTTGAAGCTTTATCTTTGTTTGTAGAGATCTCATAAATGAACATGTGAAAATTAAGCCAAACAAGCAGATATTTCATAGGAGTCATCAAGAATTCATTTGGAAGGAAAAGTACTTAGTTGGGAGATGTCAGGACTGTTGTTAAGCATAATGTAATCCTACTAATAGCTGATGTTTTTAATAAAATCAAGTTCTGGTGACAATTTGGAACTTATTTTTTGGAAGAAAGCCATTGTTATAGGGCTACTTCTGGTTTTCACAATTAAAAATTATTTTTTTAGTGACAGTGCTTACGGAAAAAGGGAAGTATTTACTTAAAAACTTGTAAGATACAATGGGAGAGAGAAGTAATCCATGTGTTTTTAATGAATATATTTAGTCTTCTTGTAGCTGACTGGGATGTTTTTCAAGTTTTAGAGGTTAAATTTAACACTTCTTAAACTTTATTTTGAAGAAAATAATGCACGGGGAAATTTAAAAAAAATTTTTTTTTAGAGACAGGGTCTTGCTCTGGCCCAGGGTGGAGTTCAGTGGCATGATCATAGCTCACTTGTAGCCTCGACCTCCTGGCCTCAAACATTTTTCCTGCCTCAGCCACCCAAAATGCCAGAATTACAGGGCGTCAGCCACTGTGCCCAGCCTAGAAATTTAGAGGGAAATACTGCATCCTGTTAACTCCAATCTTCACTTGAAATTTTCCCTGTGTTGAGTAATCTAGTGTTTATGACAACTTAACTTTAGTACTGGTTACAGTAAGAGGAGGAATGGAGAAACTACATGCTTCCTTCATGAGTCCCTCATGCCTCTTGTGTCAGGCTTTAAGATTGGCCACCAACTTGTCTGCTTTAAGAATTAAGGACTTTCTTTACCTTGTTTTAAATTCAGTAGGAAAACCATTTTAACCACTTTTCCCTAATAGCCCAGTTCTTATTAGTGCTTTTACTATGTTCTTTCCATATTCTTTAGAAAGTTTTGTTTTGGGGTTTTTTGGACTGGCAAAAATGGAGTTGGATATCTTTCCCTCTGAATTTCCAGCTCACAAAATCAGTTAATTTTCTTTCCAGGGCTGAGCTCAACATTTGTCGCTCATATGTAACCATAGTGGGATTAAAGCCGTGGTTAGTTTTTGTAATTCACCCATCCCATCTAGATTTCTTAGCTTTTTGAAACAGTACCTGAACATAAATAGGTCCACTCTTATTCCACACAGGATCCTACACTACATGATCTCTGTGCCACCTCCCCAGGTTTTCTTTTCAGATATTTGTGTGGTCTGGTTAATGCCTCTTAAGTGTTCTTTGTATTTTGGCATTTATGTTAGAAATTCTGGATTTTATTCTGTCTAGTTCAAGCCTTGGTACTTGGCGAAATCTGATTGCATGTAGACATAAAATATGCAATGTACATGGCTTTAGAATTAGAACGGTTGCTTTGTTCAGATTATAAGAATACTTTGGATACATCTATGATGCATTTGAACAGCAGTTTTCTTTCAGTTTCAGATAAACTTAGAGATGTCTCATGACTTTGTTCTATATGTAAACTTTATTTGTAGACTTCATATATAAACTTCTTTTCAGTAACTACCTCCCATTTTTGGAAGGATAATTTTTAGGGCCAAGTGAATTTGAGACTAATACTCGAAAATATGTTTCAGCTGAGATCTGTGTCTGTGGACCTGAACGTTGATCCCTCGCTTCAGATCGACATACCTGATGCTCTCAGCGAGAGAGATAAGGTTAAATTTACAGTGCACACCAAGGTAAGTGACAGAATGACTTTACAATACAAACAGTGCTAGGTTGTATTAGCCTTGTTACTTAGAGTGGATGAGAGAAGAGATTCCCTGAACTGAAATGATCTCTGTTTATTTATAATGTAGCACTGTTGCTAACTGGGGAACCTCCCTTATCAATGTTACTTGCATAAGATAAGGGCTTGAGCATTTCTACTGTGGTAGAGCCCTAGGGCTGTAGGTATTGCAGATCTTAGTGTGTCCTGTACTCTGTTCCATGGGAAGGTGTACCAGGCAAGGTGATGCAGCAGGTGGACCATCTACCTAGGTAGCTTACATCTTCCACCTTTGTTTGTAATTTGCATCCAAGGGAAATACGTGTCTGTGGCCTGTTTTTCATATTTACTAAGTTGGGAAGGACCTCCCTGACACACTTTTTTCCTTGATGCCTTAATGGCTTGATTAGCATACCTCAGTTACTCAGGAGACTGTGTAAAGACTGCCCACATGATTCTCTGCCTGGGTTAACCTGATCAAAGTAGGTGAAATAAGCATTCACTGGAATAAAAGGGAAGGCAAGGACAATTTCCAGAGCAGTAGTAAACCGTAGCTGAGATTTTTTTTAGACAATAATATACTTTTCTTTTTTGTCGTAACTGGGGTAAGTTCAGACTTGCAAAAATAGAATTAGGGTTAACTTCCTGGAACTTAACTTTTTCTAGTAGACTCTTACTTCTTTGGGTGTTCATTGCGAGCTTCAGAAAGGTGAAGTGTTGTGAAAATAATTCCTTAGAGACTAGGCTGAATCTTAGTTGAGACTGTAATAGTGGTGGGAGGAGATCATGTATTATTGCATTGTTCTTTATTGGATCTTGATGTTGTATTGAGAATTTTTCCATTGTTCAGCCCAGGAAACCTGAGCCACCTAATCTAAAAGTAATGGTTACCAGTTAATTTCTCTCTCCTTTCTTTACAGACCACATTGCCCACATTTCAGAGCCCAGAGTTTTCTGTTACAAGGCAACATGAGGACTTTGTTTGGCTACATGACACTCTGATTGAAACAACAGACTATGCTGGGCTTATTGTGAGTACACTTTAGAAAATCAAATAATTATGCTAGTTTTCTTCTACCTTGCTATTCATTTGGTTTAAAGAGACTTTTCCCTGCACCGTAATGGATTGTGAAAAGTCTGATTTCATCTGCCTACTAGAGTATTCGCTAACTCAGTTACTAGTAAAGGCTAAAATATGTGAAGAATATATTATAGCTATGAGTTGAAGCATACGTTCTATACGTTGTAAGAGGGTAAACAGTTCAATGATTTAAGTTATACCTACCTTTAGGTTTGGGTTTGTTCTCTGATGTTTTCTTCCCAGTGTGGTAGAATTGGTTTCCAGGAAACCTCAGTATTGGTGGTAGCATATGAAGAGATCTCTCAAAAGTGCCCAAGGAGTAAGGAGGCAGTTTTCAGTTAATTCTTGGCTGCAGGAACTGAGACTTGGGCGATTTTAAGGGAGACTGAAGTGTGTCTTTATTGTCCTGCCGGGCATACTGAGGAATCTGCCCAAATGATGATTGCTTAATAATTAAACAAAATTAGTACTGAAGCTTGTATTTAGGAATGTTCTGTTCATTCATAATTAAAATCTTGATTATCCTTTGGAATTAGAGGGAATTCTTTTTGAAGCCTGGAGACTTTATAATCTTGATGGTTAATCGTTGGTTTTTAGCATTGATGGTACTAGTTTTAGGCCAGTACTGAAGCAGTGTAGACACTGCTATGATCTACCACTTGTCTGTAACAGGTTAAGTGAGCAAATGATTGCAGTCAAAATGAGTGCCCAACTCTGAGGAGGACACTTCTTTTAAATGGCTAGAAGAAAGAAGGTTAAGAGAAAACCAGGAGTATTTAGACAGCTCCACTTGCCTAGCTGCCTCCTGTGCACCAAAACTGACAGGAGTTGCATATGGCACAAACTAGAACATCGCTGCTGGGCTGGGAGGCTCATGAGTTACCTCTGCTGCAGATTCCGCCTGCTCCTACAAAGCCCGACTTTGACGGCCCTCGAGAGAAGATGCAGAAATTGGGAGAGGGTGAAGGGTCTATGACCAAAGAAGAATTTGCCAAGATGAAACAAGAACTGGAAGCGTAAGTGGATCTTGCTGGTGGGCTTTATCTTTTAGTTATTTTTTAAGATGTGATTTTGCTATGTTGCTGAGGCTGCTCTTGAACTTCTGGGCTCAGTGATCCTCCCACCTCAGCCTCCTGAGTAGCTAGGATCACAGGGCTGTGTGTGCCACTGTGCCCAGCCAGCCCTGTCTTTTGAGAAGTAGAATAATGATGCTGTGTACAGAATAAGTAGAAGAACCTAATTTAAATATAGCTGTTAATTAGTTGCCTAGTGTGTTTTATAAAACTACATTTTGCAGAGTGTGAGTGGGAGATGGTCTTTGTCTTTGTACATTGAGTTCGGAGGCCATTGACACTACTAGATAGACTTTTTTTCCCCCTAAAGTCTAGTCCGCCATACTTTCTAGGGGATGCTGGTCTGGCACAGTGAAGAAATAAACCTTTGTGTCTTTAGAAATTACTTTTTAAGCTGCTCATGATATACAGAGTTTTCTTCTGAAGTTTGATTACTAGAATAGGAGAAACTAGATTGTAGCGAGTGCTGTTACAAAGCAGCATTCTGAATAACCACATTGATGGCTTGAAAGAGGAAGTCCTACCAGCCTGAGCAAGAGTGAGACCTCATCTCTACAGAATATAGAAAAATTAGCTGGGCGTGGTGGTGCACGCCTGTACTCCCAGCTACTTGGGAGGCTGAGGCAGGAGGATCTTTTGAGCCCCAGGAGTTTGAGGCTGCAGTGAGCTATGATGACACCACTGCACTCTAGCCTAGGTGACAGAGGGGGGAGGCCCTGTCTCAAAAAGAAGTCCAGCTCTATAGGCAGCATATTAAAATCTGGTCGTAATTTAATTAGTTCAAACAAAATTAGATTTTTGAAAAGTTTCTTGTTGAACCATCCTTGCACTTTTTTTTTTTTCCAGGCAGAGTCTTGCTCTGTTGCCTGGGCTAGAGTGCTGTGGCGTCAGCCTAGCTCACAGCAACCTCAGACTCCTGGGCTCAAGCGATCCTTCTGCCTCAGCCTCCCAAGTAGCTGGGACTACAGGCACGTGCCACCATGCCCGGCTAATTTTTATATATATATATATATATATATATATATATATATATGTATTTTTTTTTTTTTTTTTGTAGTTGTCCAGATCATTTCTTTCTATTTTTTAGTAGAGACAGGGTCTTGCTCTTGCTCAGGCTGGTCTCGAACTCCTGACCCTGAGTGATCCACCCGCCTCGGCCTTCCAGAGTGCTAGGATTACAGGCGTGAGCCACCGCACCCGGCCCTTGCACTTTCTTTTCTTGGCTCAAAAACACTCACCCCTCCCCTCTTCCATCATCAGCCGCCCTGCCACAAGTCCATATTATTATCTAGGGCAGTGGCGCACTCCAGGTATTGAGTCATTTAGCACACACCTGAGTGCCTGTCATGACCAGTTATAAGGGTAAAGTACTGAACACAACACACCCAAGTTTCTACAATTTGGAGGTTTAAAGTGATCTTTAATGTCTAGATTGACATAAAGCTGCTTTATAATTTCTGCTAATTCCAAGCCTTGTTAGACTCACGCTGCATACATGGCAGCAGAATTAAAGGGATTTTTATTGTTCTATAGAAATGAATGTTCTGTGGCTGCTAAATAATAGCAGTAATTGCATGTAGTTTTAGGGGCTCTCAAACTTGATCCATTAAATCCAGCTGTAACATCACTTTTCCTCCATTGGTTCATTCCACAGATTCCAAAATGGCAACTGCTTTATTACCTAACTAGATACCAGGTTATACCAAAATATTGTTTCGGTCCAGTTGCATATTTCATGTAGTAGTGGGACCAGCAGAACCATAGGGTTAGCGAGAGCAGTATTGGTCAGGTGTTAAGCCATGCCAACTGAATGCTGTGTGTCTCTTTTCAGTGAATATCTCGCTGTCTTTAAGAAGACTGTATCCTCCCATGAAGTCTTTCTCCAGCGGCTTTCTTCTCATCCTGTTCTCAGTAAAGATCGCAACTTTCATGTTTTCCTAGAATATGATCAGGATGTAAGACATTTTAATTTCATTTCCATGATACAGTTAAAAATGTTTTAAGACTCTACTTTAACAACATTCTTTATACTTTCTGAAAAATAGACTCTAAGTTCTGAATTTCCTATACAGTGGAACCTCTTTAAATGCTCTTCCCCCTGCCAATAGATTCATTGTGTGTCATTTTTGTAAAACTCTACTTAAAGAAAATTTTGATTTTTTTTACCCGTACAAAGATTAGTTTTCTCCCTCAGTTCTGTTTGGGATTGTTAGAATGAACTTAAATTGATCTTTTTTTAATTTTTTTTTTAAGAGAGAAGGTATTGCTCTGCCATCCAGGCTAGAGTGCAATGGTGTAATCAGCACACTGCAGCCTCAAAATTTGGGCTCAAAATCTCCTCCCAAGTAGCTGGGATTACAGAGGTGTGCCACTGCGCCTAACTAATTTTTAAAATTTTTGTAGAAACAGGTTCACGATCTGTTGCCCAGGCTGGTCTTGACCTCCTGGCTGCAGGTGATTCTCCTGCCTCAGCCTTCTTAGTTGCTGGGATTACAGGCGTGAGCCACGGCACCTGGCTGTTTTCTTCCTGGCTACTCTTTTTGTAGAAAGGAGACTTATATGTATGTATGTTTGTTTGTTTGTTTTTCTTGCTACTTAATATATGTGAGAAAAGCTCCAGCTTAGAAATTTCTTCAGTGTCTTCTGTCTGGTGAAGCTTAACAGTCTGGATAGAACAGAACAATAATTCTACCAAGGATTTAAAAGCCACTAAGACTTAGTGCCTAGACAGTTTTTCAAAATATCTCTTAAGTTAGTCTTTTAGAATGAGGTAGCCTGTGTTTAGGAGGTTTTTCCATGTGTTATGTGTTTTAGAGTTGGTGGTTAAGAGAGAATTAAAGGTATCTTATGCATGTGCCTATACTAATAAAAGGGATTACTTGGAATGTTAATCATAATTTCTTTAAGAGAACCTAGAAAAATATGATAAAATGTTCTTTTGGAATTTTCTTCCTTTAGCTCAGTGTTAGACGGAAAAATACCAAAGAGATGTTTGGTGGTTTTTTTAAAAGTGTAGTGAAAAGTGCTGATGAAGTCCTTTTTTCTGGAGTTAAGGTAAGAGGCTTTTGGCTGTTTGAGAAAATCATTGATTTAGAGGAATAGGTGACCTTTTATGTCATTGGAAGAGATTATTTGTGATACAAATGGTTAACTTGTAAGAAATGCAAGTTATCTTCAAATTTTGGTCATTTTCATCCACTTACTCAGTTTTCACAAAGCACCTTATTCATGATCCCTGGAGAGCTGGCAGGAACCTTTCCACACTTGAATCTTCATTTTTCTGTAAGGAGAGAGGTTACTCAATTTTAAAAAGAAAATAAGCTGTGAGATTGTTTTATGCCATTCTCCAGAACTGTACTGTTCACTGTGGTGGCCACCAGCCAGAGGTGGCAAGTGAATGCCTGGCATACAGCTTAGCTGGCACAATTAAGGAACTGAATTTTAAATTTTATTCACATATTGGATTTTACGGACTTCATACAAAGAAAAGAACATTAAATGAATGTAGACTTTTTTATGTTGATTATATTTTATGTATACTATGGTAAGTGTTATTAAAATTAATTTGACCTGTTTTCACCTCATAGTAAGGCTACCATAAAATTTTTAAATGGTACATGTGGCTCATACATTTCTATTGAATAGTGCTATTCTATTAATAGAAAATAAAAATTAGTAATGCAAGTCTCTCATTACTCTCATAGGCGTGATCTACTTCTTCACTCCTCAGGCCTTCCCTTTCCTTTTTAACTAAGTTAGCTTTGTATCATAGTTAATATTTGGTGTCTGGCTTTGCAAGTCCAGGACTTGAGTAGGGAGTCCAGAATCCAGGTGCTAAGTAGAGAGGACATTGTCAGAAATTTGGAAACTCTTGGACTATCCTTGGCCCAGTTTAAGATATTTGGGACTGTCCTCTATGTATTATGCGCTGGTCCCTAAGCTTTTTGGCACTGGGGACTATTTTCATGGAAGACAATCTGTTGTCCAGGGGGTGGGGGGAGGGTGGTTTCAGGATGATTCAAGCACATATGTTTATTGTACACTTTATCTCTATTATTATTATATTGTACTATATGATGAAATAATTATACAACTCACCATAGGTTGGGGACCTCTGCATTATGGGATGTTTGGCATCCCTGGCCAGTGCCTATCAGATGTCAATATTGCCTCCCGGTCTGAAACCAACCAAATTGGTGGGGGGTGGGGGGAACACCCACACACAGATGCAGGTATCCAAGGCTAGGTGGCAGTGTCCCACTTAGAACCACTGCACCAGTGGTAGAAATTGCTGGGTCTTAGGATACCAGGGTTTTACTGGCCATTGCCAAATTGTTCTTCAAAATGGTTCCCTCTGTTGACAATTCCTGCCAGCCCTTGATTTTTACCAGTCTTGATTATGAAATAGTGTGTTATAAATTTGTGTAATTTCCTGATCTATAAAGGTTAAACTTTTTACTCATGAGTTTGTCAGAATATTTCTTCTAATACAAAATACGTGTTCACATTCTTGAGTTGTCTCGTTCTTAAATTTCTTTATTCCTCCTTTTAGGAGGTAGATGACTTCTTTGAGCAAGAGAAGAACTTCCTTATTAATTATTACAATAGGATCAAGGATTCCTGTGTGAAAGCTGACAAAATGACCAGATCTCATAAAAGTAAGTACCATTCATTCCATAGCCACTTAGAGCTTTGCAAATGTGCCTGGCTTTGTTCCTTTAAAAAGGGCTATCCTTGTTTCTGCAGATGTTGCTGATGACTATATCCACACTGCAGCCTGCTTGCATAGCCTGGCTTTGGAAGAGCCCACGGTCATCAAAAAGTAAGTTTTTGTTGGAAAAGCATTTGCCATTACTTAATTGAAGATTGCTGAGTGGTATGCTTGTAAGAATAATGAGTAATGGCGACATAGTTTCAGTTCTGCTTTGGAGATGAGATACAAGCTCATTAAGGAAAGTCTTCAGCTTTCAAGTCTTATGTCCTCTGTACTTAAGACACTTCTAAGACAGTCAGGGAATTAGAAGGCTCTTCTGTAGATGAACAAATTTGGTAGCTGTTGCCAAAGCCTTTATTTCTGTCAAACTTAAATGTCTCAGTTTTAATTTTGGACTTGTCTTTGAGAGAAATTTATCTTGTATCTTTTGGCACTTGGTGCTTGTCATTTTGCCTCATAGTGTCCTGCACTTTATTGGTTTGGTTGTGGTGGTCATGAAAATACTAAAATCACCCCAGTCTGATCTTATACTTATTTTTATATGTGTTTTTCACAGTTTCTCCCTCCTGGGCATTTCTGGTGTAAGATAGTATTTTGCTTAACACCTAGACTTGAAATAACAGGTGGTATTACTTCTAATTTGAAATTGAAAGTCAAGTTAACGGCAGAAGACCAGTGAAGTAGTAGCATATTTTTTAGCTGTGATGGCCACAGTGGTAGCTCATTGGAACCTGACCTTGGTTAATACAGCATTGGTGTCTGATGAGAATTATCCTGGTCACATGGCAGGATGACTAAAAGGCCACCAAGAGAGGTGCCACTGAGTGGCACTGTAAGCATGTACAGTTTGTAACCATTCTCTACTGTTCTAGGCCAATTGGACTGAAAGCACTACTTTAAAGTGCTAAAGGCTAGGACTTCTGAGTTTATTCATTCATGTCTTGGAGTATTGATAAGATCATACTTCATAGCTTATTTAAGACCTTAAACCAAAATTATGTGTATGTTTTCAGGTACCTATTGAAGGTTGCTGAGCTATTTGAAAAACTTAGGGTAAGGATTTTTGTGTCAGTCTTTATAATACATATTTTATAATCTGTAGATTTCTGCCTTGATGGTGACCTTTACTTTTTTAAATAGAAAGTAGAGGGTCGAGTCTCTTCAGATGAAGATTTAAAGCTGACAGAGCTTCTCCGATACTACATGCTCAACATAGAGGCTGCTAAGGTAAGACAAGTTGTTTTACTCATTGGAGTAGTACAAGACCTTGCCATGAACAGAGAAGGTCCATGTTAGAAGATGTATTCTCTTGTTTAAAAGGGAAGTTACTTTATCCTTAGGAGGAAGATAGGAATTTGTCAGGTGTGTTTGTGTAAATGATAGGCCTTTCTGTGGCATTGTATCTTTAAAGCTTATATTGTTAGCAACACTGTAGGGGTTGTATGAAGTAATAGTTTTTGGCATTATAGGTTATTGGATGTGGATATAATATGCCAAAAGGGCTATTTCTGAGGCAGAAAAGATGGGGGGGGGTTGTGAGTTTTTATTGAATTGTAGCTGTCTCTGTAGACTTTGAGCCATAAAGCGTTACTTATGAAAAACAAGACTAAACAGTAAACAGAATATTGTTTGGGAATTAAACATGCATTCTTAACTGTCTGAATTGCCTCAAACAAAAATGTCTAAGTTAATTTTACGTGAAATGTTCTAAATCAGGCAAGATAAAATTAGGTAGGTAGGATTCTGTACCTTCTAAGGTTATATATAACAAGAGGAAATGTCATCAGAAAGTAAAAATACATTTTCCCCAAATAGTGTACTTCTATTTTTTGTTAATTTGCCTTTTAACATGTTTTCTTAGTCTTATATTTGGACATTTTTTATGCTTTTTAGACAGATAGTTTATTTTTTCCTTTCATGGAATTAAGAGCTCACTTTAGATTTTTTGAGTATATACAAAAGTGATAAGATAGTTTCACCTGGCTTTAATTATTGTGCCAGTTTTTAAGAACTGCATAATCTACGCATCATAATTGCCAATTTTAGATACTGAGGTATCTTCTTTGCTTATAAGATTTGTGAAGAATCTTTATTTCAGATTAGATGGATCCCAAGGTAGACTACCAGAAGCAGGATTTGCAGGGAAGGGTAATTATGTTTCTTACTATCTCATTGCCCAGTCGTATTTTAGCAGCATCTCACTTGACTGCCCAGCAATAATTGTACATGCGTTTTGATAGATCCCAAGGTAGACTACCAGAAGCAGGATTTGCAGGGAAGGGTAATTATGTTTCTTACTATCTCATTGCCCAGTCGTATTTTAGCAGCATCTCACTTGACTGCCCAGCAATAATTGTACATGCGTTTTGATATACAGTGTTTAGTTTTTTGAAATTACCTACAGTTACTGAATCAACTGAGAAAAAATTCTTCTGTTTTTGCTCTATTGGAGTTTTCCCCTGACCATATAAAGAATTCTGGAAAAAGCTCTCAACAATGCTGTCAGAGTTGCTCATCCCTATTGAAAGTGGAGATTAAATAATAATGGGAAAGGGAGGTGTAGGGGTTGATTAGGTTCCTGCCATCTAACGATTTAGACAGTGTATTGGCACTGGGCACATGGTTAGACTGGTTTAGATATTTATCTGGTACTCCAGTTCTTTGTAGTTTTTTTATGTTGTACCTGTTAATTTCCTTCTCAGGATCTCTTATACAGACGCACCAAAGCCCTCATTGACTATGAGAACTCAAACAAAGCTCTGGATAAGGCCCGGTTAAAAAGCAGAGATGTCAAGGTGGCTGAGGCACACCAGCAAGAATGCTGCCAGAAATTTGAACAGCTTTCTGAATCTGCAAAAGAAGGTCAAGCAGGGATATTCTTTTTCTTTGGAAATAATTTCAAGCTTACAGAGGGAAAGTTGCACAAATAGTGCAAAAAACACCCATGTTCCTTCACCTAGCATCATCCAGTGTCAGCACTTGGCCCCCATCTACTATATCACTTGCACACGCACACTTATTGTCACGGTTCCTGAGTGATCATAAATACTCTGGGGCTTTTCTTGTTT
Organism: Indri indri; assembly: GCA_004363605.1. Classification (NCBI taxonomy): domain Eukaryota; kingdom Metazoa; phylum Chordata; class Mammalia; order Primates; family Indriidae; genus Indri; species Indri indri. The sequence goes on from RJWJ010000270.1 coordinate 77,333, forward strand.
TTTGTTTTATTGAACCATTTGAGATTAAGTTGCATACATCATGGTTCTTTTATCCCTGAAAACATTGTTATGTATTTCCTATGACTGAGATCATTCTCTTACATCCCTACAATACAGTTATCCACTGCGGTATACTTAATTCAGTCTACTGTCTGTGTTCTCATGTTTGTCCCAGTAATGTGCTCCACTACAAGAATGGTCTAGGATTGCATCTGGTTATCTTGCTCTTAGTCCTTTACTCTGGAAAAGTTCTTGTTCATTTTTATATCTAATAATGCTAAGTGTGTTCATTGTTCCTGGGGTGTGTCTCTCCAAGGCCCTTCAGCAGGTAGAGCCAGGAGATGGAGATGTGTGTGCACACGCACAGAGTTGCACGCATACACAGGTTGCAGGGATCATGAAACTACACTGACTTCCAGTCCATGTCCGCAGGATTCTTTCTTGCCTTCCCCTATTCCAGAGCAGGGGACTTTTTAAATACAGGTTAACTTTATTGGGAGGTGATACACCATTTCCATTGAACATGAATGTAATACATAGTTTTTCTTCCTTTCTTCCCTTTCTTTTCATTTTTTTTTTTTTTTTTTTAAAGAGACAGGGTCTCACTGTCACCCAGGTTGGAGTACAGTGGCCCAGTCATAGTTCACTGCTGCCTTGACCTTAGCCTCCCAAGTAGCCAGGACTATAGGCATGCACCACTGTGCCCGGCTTGCTTGCTTGCTTGCTTGCTTAGTTAGTTAGTTAGTGGAAACCTCCATCTCACTATATTGCCCATGCTGGTCTTGAACTCAAGCAATTCTCATGCCTCGGCCTCCCAAAGTGCTGTAATTACAGATGTGAGCCACCACACCTGGGCATGATATGTAGTGTTTACCCTAGAAGATCTTGTGGATTTTCCATGGCTTTCTCAGAGGCCATGGAACATTCCAGTGCAAATGTTCAGATGTATCTCCCAGCATGTAAATGTAATAATAGTAGGACACTGCCCTTGACTCAATCCCTCCTCCCCCCTAAATAAGCAAGCTTTCATGAAAATAGAAATCCCCATTTCATTTCGTTTTCTCAGGTGTGTTTTGCTTTCCAGTGGTAGGGAAATCTAGGCATGTCTGGTAGTATCCCTATGATACCAGTGATCTCTGTTCAGTAACATACTTGAAAGCTACCTGGCATGTCCAAACCTAGGCTTTCTGGGATTTGTCTTCCTTTGTCTATTCAGGGCTATAATGCTTTAACTGTAAGGCACAGAGCTTCTCTTTACTGGAACTTGGCAAATGTCAGGCAGATACAATCACCGGGCTGTTTTTGGGTTTTTCCAAAGTAACCTTTGTATGCTGCCCCATTCTTAAATTCTTACAGTTCTTTTAAAAAAAAAAGAGCTAATAAGTTCATAAGGAAAAGTATGTACTTCAAAACTACTGAATCGAAATCTTAGGTTATTATATAGGCCAATTTAGTGGCTTTTGACAGTTTTAGAGGAGATGAAAGAAAAACCACACCAAAGTCAGAATGGTGCCACTTTAGGCCTGTCTAAACTACCTAAATTATCCCCATGTTTTGTTTGATTATATCCTCTATTCAAAATGCAAACCTAGGTATACTCTACTAAAAGTATAATATTCTGTAGAATGCTGAGATTGATAATATTAACCTGTTTGCCTTTGGCATGGGTTCTTTCCAAGATTTGTATCTGAGCTGACTATATGAGTTGAGTCAGTTTAAGGAACATAGGAAAAAATGGTGGTGAGGGCTGATATCACAGGAGATGGATGTTAGTGTGTGTGTGTCTCTTGTGGTCCTGTGTACAGATGGCCTGGACCTATGTGCAGGTATAGAGGAAGAAGGGGAGCTTATATTGACCTCTGGGAAGACCTGTTTGACCAAGGATATCCAAGGGGTTGTCATTACACTGCTAGCGCTATATGCTTAACATATCACTGTAAAATTTGTGACTTTTTAATGTGGCTGCATTCACTGTAGTTCTTTTGGGCAGTACTATGGAGACAGAGAAGAGAGTGACTTTTCTGAGTGCCCTTGAGTACCAGCTGGAGCTACAAAGTTTTACCAAAGGAGTGATGGCCAAAGTTTTGCCAAAGTAAATCTGTAAGGCAGAACTTAATGTCACAAACCTAATAAAGGGATCAGAGGGAGTGCATATTCTTGGCTTATCCAGATTTCTAATAGGTCATTAATCCTGAATCCTGATAGTGGCAATAGGAGAAGAAAAGGTAGAACAAGGGCATGTCTTACAGATCGTGTCCAAAGTAAATCCATCTTCTTATTTCTTAATTTTTAAAATATTATATTTAATAAGTCATAATTGTGTTGCATTTATGGAGTATAATGTGACCTGATATATGTATTATATAATGTGAGATGATTAGATAAAGCTAATCAATGTCTGTCTCCTCACTTAACATTTTTTGTGGTGATAACATTTGAAATTTACCTGGTTTTATTTTAAAATATACACTACTATTGACTAGTCATCCTGCTGTGTAATAGATCTCAAAACTGTCTGGCTGAAGCTTTGTACCCTTTGAGCAGCAATTCCCTCATTCCATTACTCCCGTCACTGCTGCCCCACCCTACCCCCAACTTCTGGTGACCATCATTCTTCTCTCTTCTTAATTTCACCTTACTTTTAAGATTACACCTATAAGTGAGATCATTCAACAGGTGTCTTTCTGTTCCTGGCTTATTTTACTTTTCACAGTGTCTAGATTTATCTATGTTGTCCCAGATGACAGAATTTTGTTCTTTTTAAAGGCTGAATACTATTGTACTGTATCTGTTAATATACTACATTTTCTTCATCCATTGATGGACACATTTTAATATCTTGGCTATTGTGAACATGGCAATGCAGATATCCCTTTAACATACTGGCTTCAGTTCCTTCGAGTACATTCCCAGGACAGGGATTTCTGGATCATATGGTAGTTCTCTTTTCCATATTAACTTCCATATTAACTTCCATTCCCACCAACAGTATAGAAGGATCCCCTTCTCTCTGCCAACTTCATCTTTTTGATAAAATCCATTCTAAAGGTGTGAGGTTATAATCTTATTGTGGTTTTAATTTGCATTTCCCTGCTCCTTAGCGATGCTGAACATTTTCGTGGGCCTGTTAGCCACTTTTGAGAAGAGTTGTCACCCTGTTTTCAAAAACCAGTGGTGAAGTATGTCTGGCTCACCGCCACCCCACTGCTCCTTCAACCGTGTCCTCAGTCATCAGCATCTACGCTGCTCATCACATGTTCCCTAAGTACTCAGCTGCCATTCTCCCAGTAACGATGCTTGGTGATTGGGTGCTGTTGCCCACTTAAAGGCAATGACATACACATCGCCACAGTGAGCATAAGATACTTAGTATGTGTCGTAGTTGCAGAGATAATGTGAGAAAATAACGGTTGTGCGTGAAGCCTCTGGAGATTATTTGTTAGGAATATTTGGAAGTTAAAGTGAATATAAAACTTGTTTAATTTTTCTTGGATTTGTGAACTTTAACTATTTCTTCCTATAGAACTGATAAATTTCAAACGGAAGAGAGTGGCAGCATTTAGAAAGAATCTAATCGAGATGTCCGAACTGGAAATAAAGCATGCCAGAGTAAGTGGGGTTTTGGTGGTGGTGGTTTTGTTTTTCCCCCTCAAATTAAGCCAGTTTGTTGGGGTCCCCCCCCACCAAGTTTTTATCCCAGTGTCATCGGGCAGTGGGTTTGCCTTGTGGCATTAATTTTCTATACTTGTAGAGGGAGCCACTAATGGGAGTATTTTTTGCTACAGCAAACCATAAATTCACATCTTCAAATACTTTTTTGAGCACAGCATTCTTGGTGGAGGCTGCCCTACCTGACTCTAAGGCCCTTGCAGGCCACACTCTGAAGAACCTAATATATCAGTAAGCTCTTCAATATCTTGCTTTCTTGGAAATCTTTTTTCAAAGAAATTGTTTTCTGGTTTGCTAAGTGTATTCTGATAATCCTGTTGTAGCACAGAAACAGTGGAGAGCAAGGGTGCTCTGCTAGGGACCTCTTAGGAATGTGGTGCTCCCCACACTCAGTTTCTGGGGGTGGTTTCAGGACTCAGCTCAGCCATCTGGCAGAGTGCCATCTGGTTCAGGGCAGCTAAGTCAGTCCTCAGACCTGAGAGGCCAGAGGAGGGACTTGTCACTGGCTTTCAGCTTTGATTAAAGTAGGAAGACTTAAACATTGTTATGTATTTTGGAAAATCCTTTGTTTTGACCAGAACATAGATGTGTTTATAGTTACTTGCCTTTTGAAGTTAATGTGAGAACTTTATAAAGCAATTTTTGCAGATTCCTGTATGAATATTATTTATGATCTCATCTGTAATTTTACCTACGACTAATTTTTAGCAACCAGTCTTTCTAAGGCCTTCAACTTCATAGCACACTTCTTTTTTTTTGAGACAGAGCCGTGCTCTGTCACCCAGGCTAGAGTGCTATGGCATCAACCTAGCTCACAGCGACCTCAAATTTCCTGGGCTCAAGTGATCCTCTTGCCTCAGACTCCCGAGTAGCTGGGCTGGGACTACAGGCATGCGCCGTGATGCCCAGCTAATTAGTAGAGATGGGGTCTCTTGCTCAGCAACTCCTGACCTCAAGCGATACCCCCCACCCCCACCCCCACCCCCCCACCTTGGCTCCTGGAGTGCTAGGATTACAGGCATGAGCCACCGCACCTGGCCAGAACAACTCATTTATATAGCGTTTAAGTTAAGACTTTAAGCAGGACTGGCATGATCATATTTGGGAGGAAACAGATGGGGGCAGGTGAGGGCAAAGGTGCTGTAGCTCTTTCACTGGGAGCCTCTCCCAGCAACAAACAGCCCAGACCCACAGAGAGAGGAACTCTTCCAGCATGGCATAGGGATGAAGGGCAGGTTGCAGTCAACTGAGATTTAATGAAGAGTAGCATCTGCCTAGTCTGGCTGGTGTCACATCTCTCTTGAGAAAAGCCATGGCTATGTCTGTGCACTTTAATGTTGTATTCTTACAGCTATATAGCAAATCTTAGACTCAAGTGATTCATTGGTCTACCTTGACTTTTTTTTCCAGAACAATGTCTCCCTCTTGCAAAGCTGCATTGACTTGTTCAAGAACAACTGATCTGTCTTTACTCTGGAGGAAGGAAATGAATGTGAAAGAAAGCCAAGCATCACTTGCACTTAAATCATTACCACAGAAGACTTACTAGTTTTGACTTTAGTTTAAAATTATGTGAATAAATATTTTGATTTCTAAAAATCTTAACACTTAACCATGTTGGTTTAAAAATTTTTATTGCATGCTACTTGGACATAACTAATCTTTTCCTTATGCATTTAATACCTCAAAGTGGGCAGAATCTAAATACTGAGTTCTTCTATAGTTTGTCTTTAATTACTAAGAAAGGGTGTAGGAGACATGTGCCTTTTGGAAACAAGTAGAAGCGGTCCCCTGGCCCGTGTTTGTCTCATGTTTTGTGTACCCATGTCCCTACTAATTGTCAGGGAGGTGCCAGTTACAAAAATAGCTACTTTGTTACAGGTAAGACATTCCATTCCTTAATATTTTTTTGCCCTAATACTCCCATAACCTCAAGTGTTTGTACTGTAACAACAAGAAAATCTCATATATCTTTATACCCTGTTTGCAGCTCCATTTTTATAGTTGGAATATAAATACTTGCGGGGGAATAGATGTATCTAAGGCTATATAGAGAAACAAATAATAGGGCCTCCTTTAGAAGATAGCCACTTCACCGATGTGAACTCCCTCCATAATGATAGTGGGAGATTTTTGTGTTTGGGCTTTTGTTTTTTATAAAGTATGTAATAAAATAATAAATCATGCTACGATATGAGTGTTTTATGGAAAACAAGGCCAGGGTGTGCCGTAAATGCAGCTGCACTAAGCCTTGGCTGTGGTGAGAGGGCTTCAGTGTCTTGCTCAGCATCCCAGGGGCATTTGTTCTAAGCTTAACAGTTTTCAATACTACAGGCCTTTTTAAGAAGTTCCCTACATCTGGGGTTGTCTCTTTGCTCCTGACCTGATTGAGGTTTGTGGTTTTTGCCAGGAACTTGAACATAGGGATTCTGTGTCCTCAGGAAGTGTGCGTTTAGAGACTTAAGGTGATGTCTGCCACATTTTCTGTACTGTAAAGTTTACTGGGTACATTTGTAATTAGTAACTTGAGAAGATCCTTTGAGACTATGTTAAAAGCATTTTGCCCACCACTTTTAGTGTCTGTTATAACCAGTTGTAACTGATTATAACTGGTATGAGGGTTGCAAAACTGATTACAACACCATTTGGTCTTGATGTCTTTCCTCCCCTGCTAGTTACAGGCAGCTAAAGCTTAACTACATGCCGTCTCCTACCTTCAGGGCACAGGCATAGTTGGGAAACAGAGTGCAGGAAGTGAGGGAATTTAAACTCAGCAGTTGCAGCTTCAGTGTGGGCTCCTAATCACATCTCTGTCCGCCTCCCTACCTGTCGCCTCCATACTGTCCATAGTAGCACGTGCACACACACACTGGTTGTGGAGGCTTGGTGTAGGCTCTCAGTAGGTCTGGTGCTCCTGGCGTCAGGTGCCTGTGCCGTAGCTGCTTGAGCAGCAAGTGTGATCAGAGGAGCTCTGGCGATTGGCCTTGGGGCCTTGGTGTAGAGCCCCTGAGGGCAGATGTGAGGGAAGGCAGGTTCTGGACAGAACTCAGCAGGAGGAGCTCTATATACAGCTGCGGAGGAGCTTTGTGAGAGTGGGGACAGGCTTAGGTCACACTTGGAGAAATGTTCTGTTGGAATTTGGGCCACTTCAAGATGTGGGGGAGTTTTTTATTTTGCCTTCTAGCTTAATGCTTCAGTGTTCTGTGCTATGTTTTGAAAGTCTTAATAGCTAGCAATCCTCCAGGAAAACCCACATAGGTGCATGAGTCCTATGCCTTGAAGCGTTCAAGAAGCAGGAATGAAGGCGGTGGGAAGTGGTTTAGAGGGAGTCTAGCCTAGAGAGGCTGTGACTTGCCCAGGTCATGCAGTAGGAGAATTGTGTTACAGCACACACAACCCGCAATTCACAGGTAATGCATCTTCCCCAAAGAAAAATGAGTTGGTAATAAGCAAGGGAAGACCACTTCCTGGGCTCTAAAGCCTTTATGTAGAAAGTTGAGGTCACATGGGGTCACTTGTGGTGACAAAGCACAAGCAGTGGGCCAGCTCGCCTCCCATCGTGTTCATTTGTTCCACCCTCATTTTTGAGTCTGCTTCCTGGACATTTGCCTTGCATACCTTCTGGGGTTGTGAGGTTTTTTCCGGAAATGCCGGGGCTCAGCTCTATGAAGGCACTTTCTGTTGGAAGGTGTTTTCAGCAAAAGAGGGAGTGAATGTCATGCACCATCATCAGCCTTCCTCCTGTAGGTGGCAGAGGCGACCCAGCACAGCCGGCCGCCCACCACTCGCACCTCCACAGCTGAGGGGGAGCCAGGCATTCCTACAGAGCTGCTGATTTATCAGCTTGCAGCTAACGTGCCCACAGTAGCAGGAAGAGAAGTGTCGTGCTATTTCAAGTAGTTCTGGATGGTGTCTTCTTGGACCAGCAGTCCCCTCCAGAATTCCTGTAGGCCTCACATTCGTGGGGACCCAAAACACAACCTCCATTGCTGAGGCCATTCTGTCCCAGAACTCCTCATCTGGATGTGATGTCAAACAGTTGTGAGGCGATGGGGCTTTGGAGCTGGGCCATGTGATGTGTCTGGAAGGTGGCTGGTTATGAACTTCAGACAGCTGGGGGCCGTCAGGTCCAGGGGACCCTCCCACATGCACTCCCCACCCCCTCAGCACACAAATGTACATACGGTCTCTCTTACCTGGGTGGGCCTCCCAGACTCTGTCCTTACTGGAGGTTTGGTTTGTCACCATTCAAAGGCATTGACTTTTTTCATTTTTAGTCTTTATGTTCAACTATAATAGTAATACATACATGCGGGGAATTCAAATAATACAAATATGAATAAACTAGAAAATAAAAGTACCCTATTTTGCCACATCTCATAAATAACAGTCAATTGTTAAATGTTCCCAGATTTTTTTCCTATCCATATATGTACATATTTTATAGAAAATGTTTCAAGACGACAGAGTTGGGGTTAGTTTCTAGAGGTTTCTGGTTGTTGGCTATTTCTCCCTTTGGAATGGTCTACATGGGGATTCACAGTATGGCTGTCCAGAGGCCCAAAAGCAGCTCTTGTGCATCTTCATCCTTCTGCCGCAGTTTCCCACCAAGCCCCCTGCAGACAGACAAAGGTGTCTCCCTCTTAAACCCCCTTCCCTCCCTTCAGCATCCACCCCACCCCCAAAGCTTTCCTTCGCTGGACGGTGTGAATGATTTAGGGAGCTATTTGGGAGGATTTTAATTTTAACCAAATGTCAATTAAATTTTAACCAATTAGAGATTACTTTGTAATGCCCTACAAAACTCCTTTAAAGCTTGTTAAATTGTGGGACCTGTAATATTCAAAACACGAGAAGAAGAAGGTGCACAATCCTAGGTCACAGCCACTTATTTTTGATGGTTGCTTGTGGGTTCTTACCAACATGCATTAATTCATTGGTTGCACCCACAGCTAAAGAAAGTACCTATTTGGGCAGATTTTTTTAGCATCAGTCAAAGGGTAGGGATTTGGGGGATTCGGGGTATAGGGTTTCCACTGAAGCTTGCTGTGAGGATAATGTGGCGGAAGACTGGCCAGCTGCTTATGTTTCAGGAACTGTTTATTACTGGACTTACGTTTTAACTGCCACATTGCAGATCCTTCCCTGTCCTGATGGGATTTGGAGATGGAATGGAGATCATGCGGTGTTTGCCCTGTGCCCTCCACATTGCAAAACCACAGGAGGGGAGGATTCATGCTCCCGATGGTCACAGTGCCACTGGGCCAGTGGTGGTAAGCTTGTGTGTATCAGTTATTCTGATTCAGGCCTGATCCCTGAGGCAGTTTTTGGCATAGTTCACATAAGTCCCAGTTCCCCATGGCCCTGCGCTGCTGAGGTTATGCAGGCTTCTGAGAAGCAGTTGGGCGCTTGCTTGAAGGTGGAAACTCCAAGCTAGAGCCAGCCTTGGGGATTCCAGCTGGACTCAGATGCTGCTCCCTGGGCCTGTCTGCTGCTTGTATTTGTTGTATCATGAGCCTGAGATTTGCTTCTGTGGACAGGCGGGTGGCATGGGTGGCCAGCATTTATCTGGGGGGCAGAAAACGTGGCAGGTGTAGGAGGAATACCTGAAAAGGACCCAAAGGGGAGAAGATGAAGGGAGCTAAAGAGAACCTCAAACAGTCCTATTGAAGCCCCTTCCTTGCTTCCTCCCTCCCTCCCTCCCTCTCCCTTCTTCCCTCCCTCTCTCCCTCCCTCCCTCCCTTTCCCTCCTTCCCTCCCTCCCTCCCTCCCTCTCCCTCCTTCCCTCCCTTCCTCTCCCTCCCTCCCTCCCTCTCCCTCCTTCATTCCCTCCCTCCCTCCCTCTCTCCCTCGAAGCTGATCTTGGCCCCCTCAGTGAATGCCTGAGAAGACAGGAAATCCCAGGCCTGCAGTGCAGAAAAACATTGGAAACGCCTGACCCGTTTTGCACTGTCTGTTAAAGCACTTGTCACTGTGGGACGGGGGTGGGGGGACTGAAACTGACCGGAAGTGACTTGCCCCAGAGTTGGTTGGGGGGGGCAGGAGGTGAGGCCACATGAGGTGCTACTTGCTGGGGGCCTTGAGGGGAGCCAGGACGGAAGTGGGGCCCAGAGGCTGGGATTGGCAAGCCAGCTCCTCCACTACCAAGTACTAGGGTGGGGTCTGATTTCAGCCTAGCTCAGGGCTAGGTACAACCTGAGCAACCTCCCAGGTGGACATTTACCCCTTAGGTTTTGTTTGGACATAGCAGCCAAAGGGGTCTTTGAGTCAGATTGTGATGCTTCTCTGCAAATACCCTATGTGACTCCCCATAAAAGCCCAAGTCCCTCCTACAGCTGCAAGGCCCTCCCTGATTTGATGCCCCCCCACCTCCAAGATTGTATTTTCCAAAGGTGTCAAATTTGAATTTCATGTAACAAGTACTTCTTCAGTATAATATGTCCCATGCAATATTTGGGACACACTCATACTGAAAAAATTGCCAATTATTTAAAATTCGAATTTCACTGGACGTCCTGCATTTTTATTTGCCAAGTCTGGCGATTCTGTGTTAAGCACCTGGAATGTGGCTAGTACAAGTGAGGAAGCAAGTGAGTTTTACACTTTAATTTTAATTAGTTTACATTTAAATAGCCACACCTGCCTAGTGGCTACTGTATTGGACACTCGTCCCCCCCCAGACATTCCCGTCTTCCTAGCTGAAGCCCCAGACATTGTGTGATAGACGCACATTCCCACTAAGCCCTGTCCACACTCCTGACCCAAAAGGCCAAAGCATAATAAAAAAAAGTGGTTGTTTTGTGCACTGTGGGTGGTTTGTCACTCAGCAAGTGTAATTGGAACTCCCCTGACCTCCCTGACCTTGTCTCCTTGTGCCGACTCCCTCCCTCATTCCACTGAAGCCACACCAGCCACACCGGCCTCCCTTTGCACCTCCCTTTGCACCTCCCTTTGCACCAGCTGTCCCTGTGCCTGGAATGTTCCCACCCTTCTACCCACAAAGATTCTGGTTTCAGTGGTACAGGGTACAGCCCAAATGTTAGTAGTTTAAAAAATTCACCTGGTGATTCTGATAAGAGTTAAGGGTTAAAAACCACTTGTAGTTGGATCGCAGTCATAGCCTGTGAGCCCAGGGTTCTCATCAGCCCCGTTTTACAGATGAGGAAAACAAGGCTCTGAGAGGCTCAGTAAGTGCTTCAAGAACGTGACCTTGGTGTGCCCAGCGTCAAAGGGAGAGAAACGGTATATCTGGGTCTATCTTTGGGTCCTCCCCCAGTAGCGAGGGTTCAGGTTGAACAGAGGTATAGGCCTGGGCTTGGTCCTCTGAGCTTTGAAGGGGCCCTTGGTTCCTCAGGAGGTAGAGAACAGAACAACCTCCCCCAGGCCTTTCCTCCCCCTGCGCGGCTGGGCCTCTTTCCATGGCTAATCGGGCTGATGAAAGGCTATCCTGCCACCCTCTCCCCCTCTGTAATTTGCTCAGTGTCCTTCTCTTTAATTTTATTGCCTCCTCAGCAGTTTCCCAAGGACCGGGGGCTCCCTTCCCACTGGCAGGCCCCTCCCTGGCTTAATCTAAGGGGCAGCTTTGCTGCAGTTGCTAATGGGGAGGCCCCTTTGCAGAGCCCCACAGGGTGGAAAGGGGCTTCGGCAAGGGTTTTAGAGTAGGGGGCAACAGCCCCTCCCATCCACCAAGTGCCGCTCTAAGTATTCTTGGGGACACTTCTTGAGAAAGGGTATTACAAGGAGCGAGCAGGCGGCGGCCACGCGGACCCTGGGTGTGGGACATCTGGCTCCCGGTTGTAGCTGCTCTTGCATTACTGCCTGTGTTGTGGTTTAACTCCTCTTGCTCATTTTCCTCAAGGTCTTGTTTCCCCAACTGGACTGTGGCTCCTTCAGGGTCAGGACTCTGTGATGTGTTTGAAGCACTGGTGTGAGGTAGGGGGAGGTTAGTCTGAGCACAGAAGGCGGGTGTAGCTTGTGAAGCGGCCGGCACCCTGCCCGGCCCAGAAGATGTCGGGAATGTCAGTCCCACCTCAGAGGAGTACAGTAGCTGAGACTAGCTCGAGGGGCTGTGAGGACTGGGGGGAGTAAGTCATCCATCCTCAGTAAGTGCTTCAAGAACGTGACCTTGGTGTTCTGTTACAGGTCCCTGCCCATATTCTGGCTGTAGCTGTGCACACAGTAGGCCTCAGTCCATGCTGTCTGTACCTTTGCATGTGGAGCCATTGGTCTGGGGGCTAATTTCAGGAGCCCCATTTCTGCAGAAGAGTCCATACCTCAGGACTTCCACGGTGTAGCCAGAGGCAACAGTTGGGGCTTTTCTAGGCAGCTCTCCTGCAGTGGCTCAGATCCTGCTCTCTGGAGCTGGCAGCACTCTGAAAGCTCTGGCCTTTTGCTCAGGTGCCTGTGTGGGCAAAGCCCCTCAGCCAGGTGGGCTTGGAAAAGTCAGTCCCCAGCCTGAAGGGGGCGGGCCCTCCCACTCCTAGCTGGCATCCTCTAGGGTCATCCTCTGCTCTCTGTCCCCTGGGGCTGGGGCCCTGCAGGTCCCAAGGATCAGGGTCCCCAGGGCCCTGGCCCACCAGGCCACCTGCAGCTCCTTGCTGCACACCCAGCAGTGTCCTACCTCAGGATCTGCCTGCCTCTCTGACCAACCACAGGGGCATCCCTGACCGCAGGGACAGGCTCTACCAGGCTTGGAATGCCCAGAGTTGGTGCTCTGGGCATGACGCTCACCCAGCAAGGGACAGGAGCAAGGGACAGGTCCTTGCACTCCTCCCCCGTGGAGTGAATTGGATATGGGTTCCACACAGTCCTGCAGAGACCCCGTCTCACCTTCACACTCGCCTTCTGGGGCCGCCTGCCCATGAAGTGCTTCTGCCCAAATCCTCCTATTGAGCAGTCACAGGTGACTCTTGAAGGTTCTGGCTGTGCAGGTTCCTCCCAAATTACAGAGGGTTTCCCTGCCTGGGAGGCAGGGTGGGCTGCTGAGCTGGAGGGAGGCAGGTGCAGAGGGGGCCGCTGGGTGAGGCCGTCTAGGGGGACCCTCCTCCTTGTCCCTCTTCCTCAGTCTCCCTGACGCCCTGAGACTCGATGGGACCCTGGCCAAAGTCTAACAGCCCGTTGTGTTTTTTCCCTTTGGCGGCTTTACATGAAATGATGTTAACAGTCGATTTAATGAGGCGCTGGGGTTGTCAGAGGCTTCCCACTGCAGGGAGGGCTTTTGCTCTCTCCACATTAGGGACAATTCAGACCTCAGTGCAGGTCGGGAGAAGAAAAGGCTCAGTCCTGGGGAGTGGGGCCTGCAGATACCACCGGCAGATTGAGGGAAAGGAGGACCAAGTAGGTAGGTGTGAAGTGCAATGATCACTGCGACTTGGAGTGAGGGCCTGGAGTGAGGCAGGCAGGTCGGGGGACACCCTGAATGCATCTCCTCAGCGTGGTGCACGGCCAGCAGCCGGAATCACTGGGGCGCAAGATGAACTCATTTGTTCCACACATCTGTGAGCCCCTACTAGGCACTGAGCACGGAGGGTCACGGTGGACAAAATAGACACCATCCTCGCCCATGGAGCTCATATTCCAACGTGTGTTTTGGGGAAAGAAAGACAACAAACACACACAAGTAAACACAGCAAGAGGCGAGGTCATGAGTGCTATGGCAAGATGTATATGAGGGAAAGTGACGGGAGTGGGGCTGTTATTTTACATGGACTGGCCAAATTGTAAACCAAAACCATTTACAAGGACAGCTCAGATTCAAGGAGAGGGACAATAAACTCCTTTCTTTCTTTCTTTTTTTTTTTTGGAGACGGAGTCTCACTCTGTTGCCTGGGCTAGAGTACAGTGGTGTTATCATAGCTCACTGCAACCTCTAACTCCTGGGTTCAAGCAATCCTCCTGCCTCAGCCTCCCGAGTAGCTGGGACTACAGGCATGCGCCACCACACCTGGCTAATTTTTTCTATTTTCAGTAGAGATGGGGGTCTCGCTTTTGCTCAGGCTGGTCTCGAACTCCTGAGCTCAAACAATCTGCCTGCCTCAGCCTCCCAGAGTGCTAGGATTAAAGGTGTGAGCCACCACACCCGGCCTGCCCCTGTTTTTTGTACCTATTTTTGCCTTCCACAGTTTTTCTCCCTTTTGTGGTTATAACTGAGCATTTTATATGATTCAATTTTCTCTCTTTTCTTAGCATATCAGTTTTTTTTTTTCACAGTGGTTGTCCCAGAGTTTGCAATACCATGTACAACTAATCCAAGTCCACTTTCAAGCAGCATTACACTGTTTCTTATACCTATAATAACAAAATATTCCTAATTCCTTTCTATGGTCCCTTGTAGCATTTCTGTCATTCATTTCGCTTATACATTCATTTCACTTTCACACATGTGTGCACACACACACGTAACATATACATAATCAAACATAGTTGCTATTTTTTTCTTTTTTTGATGCAAAGCCTCACTCTGTCACCCCAGGTAGAGTGCAGTGGCATCATCATAGCTCACAGCAACCTCAAACTCCTGGGCCCAACCGATCCTCTTGCCTCAGCCTCCTGAGTAGCTTGGGCTACAGGCGCCTGCCACCATGCTCGGCTAATTTTTCTACTTTTTTGTAGAGTTGGGGTCTTGCTCTTGCTCAGGCTGGTCTTGAACTCCTGACCTCAAGTGATCCTCTTGCCTTGGCCTCCCAGAGTGCTAGGATTACAGGCGTGAGCCATTGTGCCCAGCCGCATAGTTGCTGTTATTTTGAATGAACTGTTATCTGTCAGATCAATCAAGAATAAGAAAAATAAAATTTGTTTTAACCTTCACTTATTCCTTCTGTAATGTTCTTCCTTTTATGTGTAGACCCACATTTCTGATCTATATCATTTTCTATCTCCCTAAAGAACTTCTTTTAACATTTCTTACAAGGCAGATCTACTGGCAACAAATTCTGTCAATTTCTGTTTGAGAAAAGTCTGTATTTCTCCCTCACTTTTTTTTTTTTTTAGAGACAAGGCCCCTCAACAATTTGGTTATCTCTCACCAATTTGAATATTTCACTCTCCTCTCTTCTAGCTTGCATGGTTTCTAAGGAGGGGTCAGATATTGCTCCTGTGTAAGTAAGGTGTTTTTTTCCTCTGGCTTCTTTTAAGATTTTTAAAAAATGTTCTAAAGTTTGAATATGATATGGCTAGTTGTAGGTTTTTTTTGTTTTTTTCTTTTTGACATTTATCCTATTTGGTATTCTTTGGATCTGTATTTTCATGTCTGGCATTAATTTGGGGGAAATTCCCAGTTCTTATTGCTTTGAATATTGCTTCTGCTCCTTTCTCTATTATCCTTCTGATATTTGCATTATGCATAGGGTACACTTTTTATAATTGTCCCACAGTTCCTAGATATTCTATTATTTTTTTCAGTCTTTTTTTCTTTGCTTTTTTAGTTTTGAAAGTTACTGTTAACATATCCTTAAGCTCAGAGATTCTTTCCTCAGCCATATTCAGTCTACTAATAATCTCATCAAAAGCATTCTTTATTTCTGTTACAGTACTTTTTAAAAAATCTCTAGCATTTCTTGTTTATTTTGTCTTAGAATTTTCTTGTCTCTGCTACCCACCTGTTCTTGCATGTCATCTACTTTTCCATTAAAGCTCTTAGCATAGTAATCATAATTTTATTTATTTATTTTTAAAATATTTATAGTTTTTGGAGACGAGGTCTTGCTCTGTTGCCCAGGCTAGAGTACAGTGGCATCATCATAGATCACTGCAACCTCAAACTCCTGGGCTCAAGCAATCCTCCTGCCTCAGTGTCCCAGAATAGCTGGGACTACAGCCAAGCCCCACCATGCCTGACTAATTATTTTATTTTTTGTAGAGACAGGGTCTTGCTGCATTCCTCAGGCTGGTCGAACTCCTGGCCTCCAGCAATACTCCCTCCTAGGCCTCCCAAAGTGCCAGGATTACAGGCATGAGCCACCACACCCAGCCAAGTCATAGTTTGAAAAGAATTTCTGGTCTGATAATTCCAACATTCCTGCCATATCTGATTCTGATTCTGATGCTTGCTCTATCTTTTCAAACTATTTTTTGTCTTTTAGTATGACTTGTAATTTTTTCTTGATAGACATGATGTGCTAAGTAAAAGGAACTGTGGCGAATATGCCTTTAGTAATGTGGTCGTAAGGTGTGGGAAGAGGGGAAGGGTCCTGTGTTTGGGTCTCAGTCTTGGCGAGCCTCTGCTCTGGTCTTATAAGCGCTTCTCAGCCCCTCCCTTAGGAGGCACAGGATGGCCAGAGGGAGCTGAAGCTGGATATTTTCCTTTCCTCAGGTCAGATGGGATCTGATAAAACCCCGATAGTTTAGGCTCTGGTGAAATAGTTTCTTTTGATGGGAGGCCTCGTTCAGAAGGACAAAATGCTGTAATGTATTTCAAAACGGTTATTTTCCCCGTCCCTCTGCCAGAAGCGCAGGGGATTTTTCTTCATTCCTTACTGTGAAAACCTAGCAGAGCTCCTGCAGGTGAAACTCACAAAAGTAGACACATTTCCCTCCCCCAAGACTGGGCCCTCCTGGAGTTGTAACTCTCAGACTTGTCCACACTGAGCCTCCAGCAATTTGCCGATTACAGCTCCGGTTTTCCTATCCCCATAGTTGTTCCTGTGGAGGTTTCTGTGCATGGTCTCTGCAGGGACAAGCTGTGATTCTCTGTACCACCTGTCTGTCTCTCCAATTTGGGGGGCAGTGGTTTGCCCTGTGGCCTCAATTGTGTGATGGATCTAGGAAGAGCTGATAATATTCAGTTTGTTTGGCTCTTTATTTATTAAGACGGAGGGATGACTTCCAACTTAATATGCTCGACTGGAAACCAGAAGTTTCTTTACTTGTTTTTTAAGTTTTGGTTTCTGTATTGGTTATCTATTGGCACAATGATGCTGCCTAATAAAAACTACAAAGTCTTAGTGGTGTATAAAAATAACATTTATTTTTAGTCACAATTCTTCCAGTTGGTTGGTTGGTTGTGCTGATTTATGTTGGGTTCTGCTGACTTTGCCTGGGGTCATTCACTTGTGTAAAGGCAGCTGGTGGTGAGTTGGGGCTGGTGGATCTTCTGTGGCCTCGGCTGGTGTCACTTGGCTGTCCATCATGTGGTCTCTCATTGTCCAGCAGGCCAGCCTGGGCTGTTCACAGGGGGGCTGGGCAGGCTTCTGCAACCCAGCAGAATCCTAATTCTTCCTGAGACCTAGGATCAGGACCGTAGGATCAGGACGCTGTCACTTCTGCCTCATTTTGTTGGACAAAGCATGTCACGAGACCATCTCAGATTCTAGTGGTGGTGAAAATATTAATTCAACCTCCCACTAGAAGGCACTGGGGTTATCTCAGCAGTCAGTCCCCCACAATTCCTGTCTTTTATTTTAGAGGCATTGTTCAAATATCCACTGACCTTTTGTTATTTTTTCATTTGATTTTTAAAACCATGTGTGTATTATGCTTTGGTAAAAGTATAAATTTAAAAGTATTTATAGCTTGTTTCTGGAATCTAACCTAAGATTAAGATTTTTTTTTTTTTTTTTTTTTTTTTTTTTGAGACAGAGTCTCGCTCTGTTTCCTGGGCTAGAGTGCCATGGCGTCAGCCTAGCTCACAGCAACCTCAAACTCCTGGGCTCGAGCAATCCTCCTGCCCCAGCCTCCTGGATAGCTGGGACTACAGGCATGTGCCACCATGCCCGCCTAATTTTTTTTTCTATTTTTAGTTGTTTGGCTAATTTCTTTCTATTTATAGTAGAGACAAGGTCTCGCTCTTGCTCAGGCTGGTCTCGAACTCCTGAGCTCAAGCGATCCTCCCACCTCAACCTCCCAGAGTGCTAGGATTACAGGCATGAGCCACTGCGCCCGGCCCCAGCTATAGCCCTTTGATAGGGTCAGTCTGACAGTGTCCGCTTTCCATATTGTTATCTTTTATCAGTGACTAAAAGGAAAGACTGAAAGAGAGAACTTTTGGGAAAGGTAAAAAAGCACTCTATAAACTGCAGGTAGGGGTATCAGAGATTTTGAACATAAATTATACCTCAATATTGAAGGAGACTCTGTTAGAATATCAGATGGGGTTCAAATCTTTACCACCATCTTCTTCCCAGCTTCTCTGCCTTTTGAGAGTCCAGGACCCTTGGTTTCCCCCTCTTCGTCCTGTTAGGGAAGAATAACCTCTTCACTTCCGAGTGTCTATTTCCTCCATAATGTCGAAGGTCTATTTCTGGCCTGAGCCCTTGGCTGATGGTTCCCTCCCCTTATCTGAGCTCCAAGACATTGACTGTGTTCCCCGATTAGCCCCTTATTCCCATGCCCTTCTCTAGTATATACATTTTATATCTATCATCTTACATTTAAAAAATTCCATGAAGTGGCCATGATTTTTCTTCTAAGGCTGTAAGTTTGTGTTGTTGATGTCTGTGTTCATAGTCTGCATTCCTGAGGTTTCCATGAGTCCTAGAGACTGCTTACTCCACAGCTATTTGCATTTAAAAATGGGTTTATTGGGACTGCAACTAGTACAACCTCTATGGAAACAGTATGGAGATTCCTCAAAGAACTAAAAGTAGACTTACCATTTGATCCAGCAATCCCACAGCTGGGTTTTTACCCAAAGGGAAAAAAGTCATTTTATCAAAAAGACACTTGCGCTAGAATGTTTATTGCAGCGCAGTTGACAATTGCAAAAACCTGGAATCAACCCAAGTGCCTATTGATTCATGAGTGGATTAATAAAATGTGGTATATGTATACCATGGAGCACTACTCAGACATAAAAAATGAATTAATACCTTTTGCAACAATCTGGATGGAACTGGAGACCATTCTCCTAAGTGAAGTATCCCAAGAGTGGAAAAACAAACACCACATGTACTCACTATTAAATTGGAACTAACCGATCAGCACTCATGTGCACAGATGGAAGTAAAACTCAACGGAAATCACGCAGGTGGGGATGAGTGAATTCATACCTAACAGGTACAATGTACACTATCTGGGAAATGGGCACACACATAACTTTGACTCAAGCAGTACAAAAGCAATCTATGTGACCAAAACATTTGTACCCCTATAATATTCTGAAATAAAAAAGGAAAAAATGGGTTTATTCTCCAAAGGAAGAATGAATAATGATGAAAATTTAGGAATCCCCTAGGGAGACTATTCGGATAGGGAGCCTGTATAGTTAACTCTTTTATCGCTTTTATATAGTGAGGATCCTATGTCTGGGTAAAATTGTCCATGTTGGAATAGAACACGGCACGTGGAGATCTTAGCAAATCACTGCGATGGAGAATGAAGAGAAGAGGAGGCAGGAGAGAAAGGAAGGGGCACAGTTAGTAGGTCGTAGAGCATGTTGACCAGAAGAAATAATCTCAACTGAAGGAGGAGTTAGAGTAGTTGACTCTCAACCTTATAAAAGGTGCCAGACTCAGAACTCATCTCCTCACCCTATAAAACCAAAACAACGTTTTCTGTCCTCTGGGAGAGTAGAGCTGGTTACAGCCAATGTTTGAACTGGCTGTTTTGAGTTCTGATTTCTACTCCCAGCTTGGCTGCTAATTCATACAGAGTTTGTGGATTCACTTGGATAAGCAGGGAAGTCTCCTGACCCAGCCCAGGACCCCTGTGGGCTGGTTGTCGTCTTCTTTTTTTTTTTTTTTTTTTTTTTTTAAGACTTTCTCTATCACCACAGGTAGAGAGCAGTGGCATCATTGTAGCTCACTACCACCTCGAACTCGTGGGCTCAAGCGATCCTCTTGCCTCAGCCTCCTGAGTAACTGGGACTACAGGCACACGCCACAACACCCAGCTAATTTTTTTTATTTTTAGTAGAGACACAGTCTCACTCTTGCTCAGGCTGGTCTCAAGATCAAGCAATCTTCCCACCTTGTCTTCCCAGAGTGCTAGGATTACAGGAGTGAGCCATCATGCCCGGCCATGGGCTGGATCTTAATATTCAATGTAAACTAAAAGATAAAAGAGCTGTTCTGAACAGTGGGGCTTGTGTGGTTGGGAGACAAGATTGAGGAGCAGACACACACATTTCACTGAGCACCTACTGTGTGCCAGGCACCATGAAAGTGAAGGTATTTGCATGTCATCTGTTTCCATCCTTACAGCTGAGGCACCAAGAAAATATAGGTAAACTGAGTCTATAGAGATTACAGGACTTTCCCAATGTTACAAAACTGGTGAATATTGGAGTCGGGATTTAACTTCATGTTTGTCCGAGGACTAAACCTGTGAACATTCCTCTGATACTCAGATTTGTATAGATGATAGGGGCTGATTCCTGCCCAGTAAGTCTCCATCTACATTCCGGTGTCTTGCAGGATTTGAGGAAACTGACAATCATCCTCTGTTGAATCAAGTATTGTTTATTTGGTTCAAAAATTAATTTGTTCTCTCTGAATCTCTTTTCTCTCTCTCCATATATATATGTATATACATAATATATACAGGATGTATGAAATGCATACTTATTCTTTTACCCACTAATTCAACTTCTGCTACTGAAACCTAGAGAATACTCAAGCAGTTATAAGTAAAAATGTTCAAAATAACATTGTTTAGAATATCAATAATTGGTACATCCCAAACAGTTGACAAGAGGTACACAGAGCTGTGTAATTATGATAAATGATGTGATTTCTTTTGGAGAAACAATGACAATATACATATTTACGTGATTAAATAAGGGTGGCAGGAGATAGGTAGCAAAAGATGGGTGATTCAAAAATGTCAGAAAACAAAGGATTGCCTCTATTACATACACAGGGAAACTTATAAAAAATAACACAATAGAACGTGGGTTAATTTTAAGCACGTCTTTTTCCAAAAAATGTATTTTTCTATTTGTTTGTATCTGCAAAATATTTTGTAATTAGAAAGCAGAAATAAATGATGTCTTTCAGAGAAGAAAAATGCTGTCAGCAAGAAGAGAGGGTTGGTTATGTGAGAGGAGACGTCATTCCTGCAGAAGCCCCATCCCACACAGAGGAGGACAGGGGAAGGGACACACGAAGGGAACGAAGGACTGTCTTGCACTGCCCGGCTTGCCCAGGGGAGGCAGCGAGGAGCTGAGTATCATCTCTTCTTTCTTTCCTTCCCTCTCCTGGCATCCTGGCCAGACTTAGGGCTCACGCTGTGGTCACAGTCATGCCGCTGCAGGCTCTACTGTCCGTCCTCCTTCTCTGCACGCTGCTGCTGCAGGCCCAGGGAGGACACCGTAGCCGTAGCCGGAAGAGGACGCAGTAGGTGACGGGCTGGCAGTAGGTTGGGGGGATTTGGGGAGGAGGCAGTGAGGGGCTCTGGCCACTCTGAGGAGGACCTGGGAGTTGGTACCTCTCTGCACATCCAGCTCGGACCACAGCACTGTGCAGACTCTGGGCTGTCCCAAACCATAGTCCTCCAGCCTCTTTACCCAGCTCTGGGAATAGTAATGGGAGTGCAGGGGAAACCTACATCTTTTCTTGTCTGTTCCAAAAGTCCAGAGACCCATGGTACATAATGGAGTGAAAAGTGCATCAGGGCTGAGAATATGATGAGAAAATAAGCTAATTATTCTTTAATGTACGTGCATTTGCAAGGAATAAACATCTGGAGACGGTTACAGGGTGTGTGTAGGTGTAGAAATGGGTGTAGGTGTAGAAAGAAAGACATAGAGCAGGCGAAATTCGGGGTGTACAGGGAAAGTTTAACTTATCATTAGAAGGACCAGGAGGGTGGTGGTGGGAGGGGAACTAGTGAAGGGGCAGGGTGCTGGACACAGTGACAGTGAGGACAGGAGGGAGGGGCAAGAGGCAAGTTCATCTTCCTCTCTGGACCCTGCGAATTCTGAGAGTGAGCGAGGGTTCAGAAGATGTCTCAGGCTTCTTTAAGCTCTCAGGATCAGAGTATAGATTCTCTGGGGGTGACTTCACCCAGGCCAGGACTAATAGGAGAGATAGTGTCCTGGAGGCAGGTGCATGAAAGAGGTTATGAAGTCCAGGCATTGAGGTCTTTGTGGGGTAGCAGGAAGGTGGGGAGAGAGGATTAAGATACTGCCAATCACTAGGATTTGGAGACGGGCAGGAGGTTGTTCTCTGGAAAGTCCGGAAGTGTCAAGAATGGGACCTTGCTCCTGGGGTCTTGGAGGAGCTTTAAGTTTGAGAAGGGTGGATGGTTTCATTAACCCCCCATCTGTACCTTTTTAGGAAACAAGGCCTATAACAAGAAGTTCGGCATAGATCGATGTACCCACCACTGTTCATATTGTGTCAAGAAAATGAGATATGCTCTTCCACTGTCTGTGGGAACATTTGCCTGAGCATCTTCTGAGTGGGGGAACAGCTGGGCTATTCATCCTCCTCTCCAAGCCCCTCAATTCAGAGGCTATACGCATGTCTGAAGCACAAGGACCTCAAATCATAGGCACAAGGACGTCAACAGGAATACTGTCCTCCCCACTGTTTGAACTCCTTGTTCCTGTCAAATAAACCAGAACAAATGCCCAGGGACTCTGGCTTTCTTATTCCCACTGCTTGTGATCATTCAGAACCCAGTGCAGGCCCCACAGATGCCCTGCCCTTCTTGGGTCCTGGTCTCTGATCTCTCTCCCTGGTTATGCTTCTCTGCTCTCTCTCTCTTTGGCCCACACACCCCTGCAACCCCCAGGAGAAACAGCCCCCCTGCTGCTCCGCTGACTGAACCAGTACTCCCAGTGCTGAGGAGAACACTCCTCACCCTGGAGTCAGAAGGACCTGTTAAGCATGAGCTAGGCGGAGGTTGGAACCTGGGGCACAGAGTGGGAGGCCCCCAGGAGACTGCTCTCCTCTCCTTAGCCTTGGTGCACCCCCACCCCATGCTCCCCAATCTCTTTGTGAGGTTCAGATTACTATGTCTTTACAATGAGGATAATGAGTCCCGGGGAAGTCAGGTGACATGCCCAAGGCCACAAGAGTGAGAGGATATGATGTGGCTAGAAGAGGGTGTTTCCTCTGGGCTTTCTCTGCTCACCTGTCTTCATTGACCTGAGACCAGAGGCTTGCTAGTGAGCACTGACCCTAACCCCAAACCTCCTCCTATCCATCACCCACCAAAATAGCCACTCCTGCGATGGTGTCAGAATCGGCAACTCCAGCACCTTCCGTTAACTGAATGGTCCCTACCTTTCCCAAACACTCTTCCTTATGGGCTCTTTCATTTTTAAAATATTTTAAATTTTTAATTATTGTGGGTACATAATAGCTGTATATCTTTATAGGATACATGTGATATGTTGATACAGGCATACAATGTTGTTGTGTTATTTGAAGAAATTGCCACAACCACCCCAACGTTCATCAATCATCACCCTGATCGGTTAGCAGCTAACAACATCGAGGAAAGGCCCTTCACTAGCAAAGAGATTACAACCCACTGAAGGCTCAGATGATTGTTAGCATTTTTTAGCAATAAGTGTTTAAAAATTAAGGTATAGACATTGTTGTTTTGGACATAATGCTATTGCATACTTAATAGACTACAGTATAGAGTAAATGTAACATTTATATGCACTGGGAAACCAGAAAATTCATGTGACCTCGCTCTGTTGTGGCAGTCTGCAACTGAACCTGCAATATCTCTGAGGTATGCCTTTATTCCCATTCTTACATACGTTTAAATGGAGTTTCAGAGAGGCAAAAGGACTTACCCAAAGTCACACAGTAAGTGATGAAGTTGCATTTCAGATCTATGATGAGCCTGAAGTCTGGGATTGTGGCCCTACGCAATTGTCGACTTCCAGTTCATAGCCTGCTCACTCCTCTTACTTGCCATCTGAACCATCTGACCATCTATGTTGAGGGTCAGGATGAGGAAAAATGGGCTGCCCCAGACTCTGTTGGTACCAGTATAGCCCGAACATTATAAACAGACAATTGGCAATATTTATGCACAGATTGAATCATGTATCTCCACTACTACTTTTATTGGCTTTCCCAAGGAATAAAGAAATACTCAAGGATTTAATTATAATAATGTAACTAATAATAGTGAAATAATTCCTAAAATGGGGAAAAACTGGAACCACCAAAGTGTTCAAAGATTAGGGATTGATTGGCAGAGTAATCAGCCCATCTATGAAGTTTTAGAAAATATTTAGGTCTACAGGAAAATATCATATATATTAAATTTAAAAATAGTCACAGGATTATCCACTATGTAAAAACTATATATGCACATAAGAAAAAGACTACGGGGATATATGCATATGTGTTAGCACAGGGTGACAAGATTAACAATGATTTTTAATTTAGTTGTCATTTTCATAGATTTATGCACTAAGCATGGGTTGCTCTTCTATTAGTGCAAAAGCAAAAATTGATGTTCTGGAAAGAAACCATTTTTTCCTACAGAGAGAAGTAAATCGGATGAAGGGATGAGGGACCCCATGAAAAGGCCAAGGCCAGGGATATGTTGTAAAGTGGGAAGAGGCAAAAAACAGAGCTAGAGAAGAAAGTGTAGACCAATCCGTAGGTTTTGCTCCCCTCCCGCCCGCCCTCCTTCTCACTCCAGCCAAGCGACTCTGGGAATCCTCCCAGCCCCAGTGAAAACAGCTCCCCCTTCCCATTACGCTCCTTGGCTGGTATTGTAAAGGCACTTGGAGAGACTGCGCTTGGTGGCAGGAATGGGCTTCCAGGCCTGGGAGAAGCTGGGGTCTTCACCTTCTGGCACACCTGGCTCTGGACTCACTTCCTTTCCTATATCTGCCCCTTATTGGCTGTGTGGCCTTGGGCAAATTGCTTAATTCCTTTGTGCCTCAGTTTCTTGCTCCTGTAAAATATTAATATAGTGGTACTAAACTTATGGGGTCATTGACAGTATTAGTTAATACATATTAGATATTTGACACATAGTGAATTTTGTGTTAAACTGGGTGATTCTGGATATGTCAATGAGTACTTCACTGGTTTATTTAACAAGCCTTACCTAGCACTGTCTGTATACCAGACATTGATTCTCAATTCCTGATACATAATAACTCATGGAATCCTTACAACAATCCTATGAGGAGAATGCTGTTATTATTCCCATTTTACAATTGAGGAAACTGAGGCATAAAGAGGGTGAGTGACTTGCCCAAAATAAGTGGGAGTTAGGATTTGATTCTATTATAGTTTACATCTAAGTTTTCAATCTTCATGTTATATGACTGCCTCCTCTTGGAAGAGATCTCTATTTCATTACAAAAGCCACAAAGGATTGGTGATGAGGTAGTGTTAGGCCGATGTTAGCAACGGAGAAATTAATCAATGGATAAATTATAAATAATAAGTAATAATAAATTAATGGATAGGGCTTAACAAAGATTGTCACACAATGTTAGAGAAAGATAGATACATAGATCCTCCCTCCACCTCCACAATCACCCAGACTTGTGTGTGTGTGTGTGTGTGTGTGTGTGTGCATGCACGTGTGTTGGGGGAGGAGAGGTTTTTGCAGGTCCACAGTGTTCTATCTCTGTGTATATTGCCTGCAGCAAAAAGAAAAAGAAAGCTCTCCTTGAATAGGAATTCAGGGACAATGTTCTGTATATACCCAACTTATGATTTGGAACAGAACTCACAGATCTGCTGTGACCAGAAGCATAATTAAAATCAGAGTCATTGAAATTCGTTCTGCTCACCACTTGCCTCCTGTGTAGGGGCTTCACAGTTGCTAGAGGCAAGGAAGAAGAGCCACCAGTCAAATAGTTATCAGCACCTCCACCCAGGACATCTTCAGAGGTAGGTGGAGGTCAGGATCCTGGGACTGGAAGCATGAGCCTGTAAAAGCTTTCATTTTGGGGTTGCTTGGATGGTTTCCCTGTCCAAATTGTAACCCAACATCATGCCAGTACTATCCCTCTGGAGAATAAATTATTGTCCTTGTTCAAATGGAGAAACTGAGGCAGAGAAAGCTAACATGGATGGGCATCATGTGCCTCCACATGTGATATCCTGAGAAGGACACAACCTCGCCTAGATAGTATTTCCATCGAGAATGGATAATGGATCTAATTATGAAGAGATCTCAGACAAACCCCAAATGAGGTATGTTTTATTAAAAGAAAAGTTTGGCTGTATTCTTCAAAAATGTCAATGTCCTAAAAGACAAAGGATGTTACCAAGTGAATTGATAAAATGGAATACTCAGGGTTGAATAGCTAAAAGTATATTTTATCAAAGTTAATTTTAATGAAGTTGATAACTATAGTATGATCATGTAAGATGATTCCCCAATTAAGAAATACTCATTGAAGTATTTAGAAATGACGGCCATGATAAATAACACTTACTCTCAAATTTTTCAAAACATATGAGAGAGAGAGACAGAGAGAGAGAGATTAGGCAATTGGGGTAAATTGTTAAATAAGTGAATCTGGGTAAATGGTATACAGATGATCTTTGTACTATTCTTAGTCTTGTAACTTTGCAGTTATTTCCAAATAGTAGTTTAAAGGGAGTTAAAGGCAACCCATCTAATGGTCTATGTGCCTAAACTTTTATTTTTCTGTTTTATAATTTTTCATATATGCCAGGAGGAGAGTAAGTTTAACCCTTCTCAAAAGTTTTGTACTTTTTTAAATGCCTGTAGGTATTAGTCATGATTTTGAACATTTGAAGGAATTTCAAGCAATACATGTAAGTTTTCTCCTGCTTGGTTGAAAATATTGAAGCAAAAATAAAGACTTTTGAGGAAAATTGGTTACTTTCAGGGAAAGGGACAGTAATTCCACCATGACTATGTCATTTTTAGTATCCAGACTTCTCCTTTGAATTTGCTTGTTAAAAAATCTTTCTTTCTGTTTGGATTCAGTAGGATGAAGGGGCTTGGAGTGAGAGGTGAGTGAAGACAGGACTGGGAAAGTGTTTGAACAGTGCCTGGCCTCCTCCTTCCATGTGCCACCTCCCCACCCCAATGAGCTACTAATAGCCAGCCAGTCCTAGACTATTCTGCATTAACCGTGTTCTCTTTTACACCATCTCCATATAAAGTATTACGTATTTCTATTATGTATCTTACTTATTGCCTGTCCCCTCTACTAGAATGTGAGTTTTATGAGGGCAGGGATTTTTGTCAGCTTTGTATTTTTGTCGCTACTGTATTCTGAGTGCTCCTAATCATGCCTGGCTTATAGTTGTCCCTTAATATAAGTTATTTGTGGGGTGAATGAATTTAGAACAGATGAAGGCTAGAACCTCATCCAATCACCAGAATTAATTCCAAGCGGATTAAACAGTGGAAACGTTAAAAAGACCACAACAAAGTCAATGAAGTTAAGTAACGTTTGCCCCTCTGGAGGAGATAAGAGAGTTTAAGTCTAATAATAATAGCCAACATTTATTTTACACGAGCTGCGTGCCAGGCCCTATGCTCAGTGCTTCATATATTCAACATTGGCAATGTGGATGCTAACATAGCTCTCATATTATTGATGGGGAAACTGAGGCTCTAAAAAGGTGTGTGATTGCCCAAAAATATAACTTATATTAAGCTAGATGTGTTAGGGTTGGGATTCAATCAAGCCCAGGTCTTTCTGATGCCAGTGTTCAAGTTTTGTGCTCTGTCCAGTACTGTACCACTGATCCTCAGTGTGCAGATAAATGGAGAGAATTTCCCTTATGATAAGACAAAAAATAGAAAAAATTAGCTGGGTATTGTGGCACGTACCTGTAGTCCCAGCTACTCTGGAGGCTGAGGCAGGAGGATCACTTGAGCCCAGGACTCTGAGGTTGCTGTGAGCTATGATGACGCCACGGCACTCTAGCCACGGGGATAGAGTGAGACCCTGTCTCAAAAAAAAAAAAAAAGAAAGAAAGAAAGAAAGAAAAGAAAAGAAAAATGAAAACCCAAAAAAGTAAACAGCCAACAGTGTGGTGACGGAAATTGTCTTTGTATTGCCTAGGGTAGAACAGGAGGTGGGGAACATGCATCTTACGTGCAGTAGGTGGAAATGTAACCCAACCCTTAGTGAGAAAACTGTGATGGCAACTGTCCAAAGCCTGAAAAAGATGGTGTCTTTTGCCTAGAATTCTTTCTTCATTAACTCATGCTACAAAAAGAATAATACATGTGCAAAAGCTTTATTTACCTATAAGGACGTTCATCAGGACATTTTTATAACAAGAAGAAACTGGAAATATTTGGGCCTTCATGACATAGGGAACAATCATAGCATTTATAATTGAATTGTGGGTATGACTTACATAATGCATTCATATTTTTTTGTCTCCATCTGTATACTTTATTCCAAATGGTTAATATATTTCCTTGTTTCTTCAGGAAAATTTATATAGGTCCCCACAAATTTTATGTGCAAAACGGTGCAAAACGTCTTCTCAACTTAGCTAAAATGTTCAGGCCCGTGCAATTAGCCACAGCTCCACAATTTGTTCAGAATAATGGATGCTCCTCTCCCTTAGAAGCTCCAGTTACGGAACAAGGATGTGGTCAATCTCTCTCTCTCTCTTTCTGGTTCTTTGTGATTCTCTTCCTCTACCCGCAACCCTCCTCACTAAAAAAAGTTTTTGTCTCCTAGGTAGTAGAGGGAGGAAGGACCAATAAGAGGGAGTAGGAAAGTTCTTAGACAAGAGATGCTGTCATCAGCTGGCTTTGTGCTTCTGGTCCTGACTCTTTCATGGGAGATTTTAAGGGTTCACTGGAGACATAAAATGTTTTCCCACCATTTATAGTTTGGATACTCCCCAAACTGCAGCCCTCTTCTCTGCTACTACAGGCCACTTTAACCAGATCCTCACCCTTTAGGGGCTTTAGTCATGACTCGAACACAAGTCTACTGTGTCCCCATAAACCTCTGGGAACACGCAGTAAGCTCTACGAGTAGTATTCATTAAGCCTTTTCTTCCGAGTTGGAATCGGAAGTCAGCATCTCCGCTTCCCCAAGCAAAGCCTTTTACCAACAAAATCTTCAAAATCCTCTGTAGAATTCCTTCAACTCTGGACCACTTATGTGAATGAAAGTTTTGAGTCCCTTAACAGCTCTTAGCCATCATCTTTTCTCAAGTTTCTGTCTCGTAACTCCCTCTTGGTTTGCATTAGTGCCTTTTGTCTTAGGATCTTCACTAAAACTTCCTTATAGCATCCTGTTATGTATGTTTTTAAATAAAATATCAGGACACTTAATGCGTCTGATTTCATGAAAATAATGATTACAATGTAAAAGTACATACGTATATCAATTATCTCTAGGTGGTAGAAGTACTAATATTTCTCCATTTCCTCTTCGTATTTTTTAATTTTACAAATTGTATAATCTGAAAAAAGCAATTCATTTTAAAAAGAAATTTTGCAAAGGAAGGGGTATGTACTGTGAGATGGGAAGAAAGCTGGGGAAATCATTGGCTAGCTTCAGAGTTGATGTGCTGTTGGGTAGCTGAGGGTAAAAAGGGAGACTAGGAGAGAGAATATCATAGTATTCACAAGCACTTTCCTTGTGCTTCCTACCCTGTTATTCTCAATCCCTTCTCTTCCTCTAGCAGCACTGGGAAAAGACCTGTCTTCTGCCAGAACTTAACCCAAACACACAGAGACCACCATGAAGTCCTGGGTTCTCCTGCTTATCATGTCCATCTCTGCGGTTGTGATCCTTCTGCCTGTGCCGGGAAGCTTCAGAATCCAATGTCCCACAGGTGATGTGGAGAGGGAAGCTGCTCTTCCTAGTCCTGGGATGTCTGTCGGAGCTGATTCGGGGCCTACATTTCCAGAATCAGATCCCTTCTTAAGCAGAGACATCCAAGCAAGATTAGGTGAGATGTTCCCAGTCTGGTGTCCCTTCAAGCTCCCCCTCCCAGCTCTGAAAGCAATCCTAGGTATACGAAAAGGGACCAGAGCTTTCGTAAACATTCCATAATCATATTTTCCAATGTCAGACCAGCTTGGTTAGAGGAGACACCAACATAGCTTCCCTCCAAGCCCATATTTTCAGAATCTCTGTGCCTCAGTTGGGGGAGCCTTTAATGAATAACAAAATAGTAATAGTTAACACATTCATTTAGTTGGCGGGGTGGGGGAGAGAAATCTTTTAGAACATGAAAAACAGAAAACACAAATAAGGGGTCCTTAGTAGATCAAAGTTTGGGTTCATATGATAAGAAAATGGGGACAACAAGGGACTGAGCAGGAGGGTTGTGAGCCAGTGAAAGACATGAAATTTAGGGAGAAAAAGAAAAAAAAAGAAATTTAGAGAGAGGCTGAGTGCTTAGGTGGTATCATCAGGGAAGCGAACAGAAGGGGAGAAAAGTAGATTTTGGTTCTCCCTCAGCTCACTTTCCCCTTTTGCAAATTCGGTGCGGAAATTAGATCTAGAGGATATTGCAGGCTCTGAAATCTAAGGTTATATGAGAATAAATTAGGTGGAGTGGTGTCATACATGGTCAGGGGGTTCCAGGTCCTAATTTTAAGAGCCAGAGTCCTGCAACGCTGTGGGGACATGCGGGAAAAGGGAACACATGTCACAGAAAGATGGTCTGTGTTGAAGAGACTGGTTAAAACTCGAGGAGGAGATTTTCTTGGAAGGCAGAGAAATACATTGTGGCTTGAATCTCAAGTTGCAGATGGGGTTGTCAAGCTTGAAAAGGCTTTCTTTTCCAAGTTGTGAATGGATGAACCCTACTAACTTCTACTATCTCAATTCCATCTGAAGCAAGAGAAACTGAGCAGTGCTGGGTAAAGGCTCCATTTAAGTATTACAGAAAGAAGTGCACTAGAGTACACATCTGTGTATATTGGAATCATACATGCTGCTGGACCTACTGTGGAAACATCTGCTTGGATAATGCGTGAGTCAGTGTGGGTGGAAGGTTGGGGCCTGGGCATG
Organism: Indri indri; assembly: GCA_004363605.1. Classification (NCBI taxonomy): domain Eukaryota; kingdom Metazoa; phylum Chordata; class Mammalia; order Primates; family Indriidae; genus Indri; species Indri indri. Next base: position 107,859 of record RJWJ010000270.1, read on the forward strand.
CTTCATTCCTGCTCTTCATCCACTATCCAGAAGCTGTGACCAGGAGCAGAAAATTGCAGTCACCCAAATCCTGCTCAAAGTAACAGGCAGTGAAAGGCAATAGCCTTCTATCTCCACACCTAGGCTGCCTCTCCCTGCAAAGTAAATCAAGACACTGACATGGGGGCCTCTAATTTTTTCTTCACTCTTGTTCGGTTCCCTTGGCTTCCCTCAAAATGTCACCCACGAGTGTATACGTCCCTCCTTTGTCCAAGGTCCTAATTACTGCCCCCTTAGTTAGGCCTCTCCACCAGCCCCTTCACTCAGCCAGGCCCAGAGACCTGGTCTCTACCTGTCTGCTCAGTCAGCAAACCTCATGGGAAAAATTGCTTAAAAGTGAGCAACTCCTGATGTAACAGAAAGATTTTCTAGTCTTCTTATCTTGGGCCTGGGGGACTATTAAGTTTGGAAATAGATTTCCCCCAGGGTTCCTGACTTCTTTTTTTTTTTTTCTGAGACAGAGTCTTGCTCTGTTGCCCGGACTAGAGTGCCGTGGCGTCAGCCTAGCTCACAGCAACCTCAAACTCCTGGGCTCAAGCAATCCTACTGCCTCAGCCTCCCAAGTAGCTGGGACTACAGGCATGTGCCACCATGCCCGGCTAATTTTTGTGTGTGTGCATATATATATATATATATATTTTTTTAAGTTGTCCAGATTATTTCTTTTGTTTTTTAGTAGAGATGGGGTCTCACTCTTGCTCGGGTTGGTCTTGAACTCGTGATCTTGAGCGATCCACCCGCCTTGGCCTCCCAGAGTGCTAAGATTACAGGCATGAGCCACCGCGCCCAGCCGGTTCCTGGCTTTTGACTACCTGGCTTTTCTCTTTCAGAGAGCCCTTCACATCAGTACTAGACTACAAGGCTCCTCCAGATCAATACTAGACTACTACCAGTGTGGGCTGGAGGATGACCACGTGGTCTCAGAAGACTGCCGCCTGGTTCCCTGTTGGGATACCCAGTTGCCCCAGCTGAGGACCTCTCTGCTCTTTCTTTGGCCTCTTTACCCTAAGAAGGCTCAAGTTTTGCCAAATAAATGGATACACCAACCTGAGGAATCTGCACTTTTTTCCTACTCCATACCTATGACTCGGTTTCCCTCATTTCAATCCCCAACAGTCCCAATAGCTGTTCCCATTCCATCATGGGCCTAGGTACCCAATTCTGCCTGCCCAGTTAGACCTGTGTATTAGCCAACCTGTAGCAACTATACAAGGAGATTTATTAAAATCTCATGGGGTTGACACAGTAAGAGTTTCTTTTCATTTGCAATGCATGTCACTGAGGGTGGTCAGTGGGAAGTCATCCACGCCATAATTCAAGGAACCTGGATTCTTCCTTCTGGAGCTCTGTCATCTTCCAGGGCCTCTTCTGCTGGTTCCTCTACATCCAGCCAACACACGGGAGAAGAAAGGTAGCAGGGAGCCTCATATAGAAGGTCTTTAAGGGCTCTACTTAGAAGAGAGGTTCATCATTTTTATCAACATTCCATTGGCCACAATGCAGCCCTATGGGTCCACCTACTGGCCAAGGAGGCTGGAAAATGTAATCCAGTTATTACAGAAAAACAGAAGATGGGATTTGATAAGCGCTTGGCGCTCGGTGACCTGTCTACTCATGCAAAACCAGACTCCTGAACAAAGACCCAACACCCTGACCTCCACATCACTCTGTCCAATGAAACAAGCACCACTCTAATAAGAAGCTGCTATATCCTGTCATTAGAGAAAGCATCCCTGCCTTTCAAATGGGTACCACCAGCTTCCAGAATGGACTCATCCTTCTGCCATACCTAGTGTCCTCTTATTCCCGCCAGGTCAGTTCTGTCTCCCTGGCAATGTTACTGGGTAATGTTTCTCATATCCTGCGATTTCAGCTAATGCAAGGGAAGATTTCTTGCCCATATTGTTTCCCTAGAGTATGTCTGAATTTTCATCATTTGTCATTAGTATTTTGATCATTTAAAAAAGTGTAACTTCCCCTGGATGAGAAGATTATAGAGTGCCCACTGTGTATCCAGTCTTGAACCTCTCCCTGAGCCAGAGGACCAGATATTCACTCTTAGATGGGTGAGCCAAAATGTCACATCTGTCAACGTTACAGCCCAAGAAAAGGCTTGAGAATGTGGTACGGCGAAGACCAAGGCTAGGGCCTAATAGATTATTGGTTAGTTCCTTAGAGCTCAGAGGAATGAAAAGGGACAATAGTTTAGAGCAGCAGTCCCCAATCTTTTTGGCACCAGGGACCGTTTTCATGGAAGACAATTTTTCCATGGACTGGGGAGGGGGGAATATTTTGGGGATGATTCAAGCGCATTACATTTATTGTGCACTTTATTTCTATTATTATTACATTGTAATATATGATGAAATCATTATACAACTCACCATAATGCAATCATGCACAATCAGTGGGAGCCCTGAACTTGTTTCCCTGCAACTAATGCCGCTGCTGATCTGACAGGCAGTGACGAGAGCGATGGGGAGCACCTGTGAATACAGATGAAGCTTGCCCACCGCTCGCCTCCTGCTGTGAGGCCCAGTTCCTAACAGGCCACAGACAGTCTGTGGCCCGGCGGTTGGAGACTGCAGGTTTAGGGTCTCAGGGGCTCGAGTAACATCCTTCAGGAGTGGGGCTTCATCTTGACCTTGAGGGATAGAGCGGACATAGAGCTCTTTAGAGTAAAGGTAGTTATTCTTTCCTGGCAAAAGAAGTAGAAATAAACAAAAGGCTAGGGACCCTCAAAGGAAAAACTAGGGAAAGAAAAGTTTTCCTCTTGGGTATCCTGCTTCAATATCATCTTTCTTTTACACCTTCATCTACCAAGCCCGGGTCATAAAGAGGAGGAAAGGGGAAATGGTGCTTGATCAATATTAAGAGGAGAGTAACTGACATAGAGAAGTGGAAGGGCACCGAAGGGGTCAGTAAAACGTGGACATACAAATAGCACTTCCTTCTTGGAAGCCAACATACACAAGGGCTATGGATTGTATAGACTGACAGCTAACTCAGCTCCTCTCAGCCATGACACCCACTGAAGAAGATATAATGCCTAAATTGCTTTTCCTCGTCATGGTGGTTAATGTTAGTAGACTTCAGATTGGGCTGTGGAAACAATATCAGCATCTTTATTATTAAAACCGAAGTGGAAATAAATGATGAAACTATCACCTGTGGGTATAGCCCATCACTTCTGTCCAGTGGCATGAAGCATATACCAATGACTTACGATAGAAGACACCCTTAGTACTCTGCCCAAATTCCCTTTACTGCTGGGTACACTCATCTCTCAGCTCCTGCAGGTGCTGTGGTTAATGATGTACACCTGCAACCTTCTCCGGAGGCTTGCTTTTGGTTAATAGGAGTCACATCAGCCAGAAATGCCTGTCTCTGGGGGCAGCATATGCCTGATACAAGGATACAGAGCCTGGGCCTCTATCCAACATTCTGACTTTTTAAAGGGCTATCTGGGGGATTAGTTTCTGTCTTTCCTGGCTAAGAGCACTGATGGAACCAGCATAGTTTGGATGCCTGGGGGCCTATGAAAACAGGAGAGTGGGGACAGCTTGCTGTGGCACCAGAGGACCTGCAATGCCATAGACAGAGGCTGGGATGGCTCATCGTGATCAAGACGAGGTGCCAAACTTGTGGCTTCTACCTTGAGGGGGAGGGAAGGAGGGAGAAGAATGGCACTTTTATCCAGCATTGTGGCTATTTAGAGGGTTGCCCAAGGGACTGGTATCTGTCCAGCCTGTCTTGGGGAGCTGATGGGGAGCCAGCTTACTTTGGATGCCTGGGGGCTTCTGGAACAAAGGGGAGAGAGGCAGTTGCTGTTACAGCTTTAGGGAACCTTCAGGACTACAGACAGGGACCAGAAGGAACAAGAGATTACAAGCTCCTTGTGGCTTCTGTCTTGCAAAGAAAGAAATCAACAAACCTGTCTAATTGGGAAATGGCATGCAGAAACCCAGAGAGGTTGTATTCCCCACCAAAGTTTTCAGAAGCCCTGAGAATCTCTAGCTAGACTGATTGGTGAAGGTCCTCCCCTGTACAAAACCTCTCCAGAAATTCTGGGAGAGTAGCGTTTCTTTGAAATGTTGCTGAAAGAAATCAAGGGAGACACAAACATATGGAAAGATATCCCATGTTCAAAGATTGGTAGATCTGCTATTGTTAAAATGCCCATAGTACCAAAAGTAATGTACAGATTTAATGAGATCTCTATCAAAATCCAAAAGGCATTTTTTGTAGAAATGGATAAAAACCACCCTAAAATTCATATGAAATCTCAAAGGTCCCCAAATAGCCAAAACAATCCTGAGAAAGAAGAACAAAGCTAGAGGCATCACACTTCTTGACTTCAAAACATATTATTAATACAAAGTTGTAGTAATCAAAACAGTATGTAGCTGGATGCAGTGGTGTGCGCCTGTAATCCCCGCTACTTGGGAGGTTAAGGTAGAAGGATCACTTGAACCCAGGAGTTTGAGACCAGCCTGGACAATGTAGCAAGATCCTTTCTCAAAACAAAACAAAAACAGAAACAAATCAATATGATACTGGCATAAAAACAGTCATGTAGACAAATAAAACAGAATACAGAGCCCAGAAACAAATCTCCACGTATAAGGTCAAATGATCTTCAACAAAAGTTCCAAGACCATAAAATGGGTAAAAGGTAGACTCTTCAATAAATGGTGTCGGGGTGGACCCTTACTTTACACCATATACAAAAATTAACTCAAAATGGATTGAAGACCTAAATGTAAGAACTGAAACTGTAAAACTCCTAGAAGAAAACACACACATATATATATAATGGCCTCTAAGTGTTAAACTAAAAGGAAGAGTCACAAGCCTCTTACCTTAAATCAAAATTTAGAAATGAGTATGCTAGTGTCGGGAAAATACCAGGACAGTATAGAAAAACTGCCTCCCAAACTGAGAGGGAGCCAAGAGACCAAAGAATGACTCAGACAAGTCCAGCTTGACGAGTTAGATGAGTTTATTAGAGGTTACTTATAAGGGCGCCTGCTCCTGGGCAGCACAGGAATTTCTTCCAGAGGAGCTTCCTTGCATGTAAATTCTGCATCTGTCTACCCTGTGGTGTTGCTTTAAGTCTCTTCCTAATGAGTAATGTAAACGTTTTACAATATACCTTTGCTTGTTCACAGTGAAATAAATCACATGGGCACAGTACCATCATCATGTGCTGTCATACAACCCGTACGTAATATGTTAATGATATTGCAATTCCCCACTATGCAGGAACTTTAGTATTACAATTAGCTAAAGGGCATTATAGAACAACCAAAGCAGCTCTAAAGCAGTCAGGGCCGGTTTGAGCTGGCTGTTTCAAGGCAAGAAAGTGCTGAGGCACCCGAGAAAGTGCTGGGCACTTATTCTGGCCCCGTAGTTATCTCGGTCCCTGCCTAGTCTAGTTTGTAACAATTTTGCTGAGCATTCCAAGCTAGCACAGTGTCTCTGTTGTGTAGTGGGCAACGTGGACTTTTCCCTCAATGCTTAGTGAGGAAGGCATCTTGATAGCTAAGAAAGACCAAAAACTAGGCCTCTTGCACCAGTTAGCCAAGTTGTGAGTGCAAAGGACAATTTTTTTTTAATTTAATTTAATTTAATTTTTTTTTTTAGAGACAGAGTCTTGCTCTGTCACTCAAGCTGGGGTGCAAAGGCCTGATCATAGCTCACTACAATCTCAAATTCCTGGGTGCAAGTGACCCATCTGCCTCTGCTTCCTGGGTAGCTGGGATCATAGCTGTGTGCCGCCATGCCTGGCTAATTTTTTAAATTTTTGTTTAGGCAGGGGTCTCACTATGTTGCCCAGGCTGGTCTCAAACTTCTGGCCTCAAGCATTCCTCCTGCCTTGGCCTCCTAAAGTGCCAGGATTATAGGTGTAATCCCACCACACCCAGCCAGCCAAAGGACAAGTTCTTGAAGGAAATTAAAAGTGCTACTCCAGTGAACACACAAATGATAAGAGAGCAAAATAGCCTTATTGCTGATAGGGAGAAAGTTTGAGTGGTCTGGAAAGAAGGTCAAACCTGCCACAACATTCCCTTAAGCCAAAGCCTGGTCCAGAGAAAGGCCCTAACTCTATTCAATTCTATGAAGGCTGAGAGAGGTGAAGAAGCTTCGGAAGAAATGTTTGAAGCTAGGAGAGATTGGTTCACGAGGCTTACGGAAAGAAGTCGATACAGGAAAGTGGACCCCCAAACTGGAGTCCACTTGAAGGCCAAATGGATTCTTGGCTTTGCGCGAAAAAGAATTCGAGAGCAAACTGACAGAGTGAGGCAAAAGCAAGTTTATTGAGACAGAAAGAAAAAGGAAAAGTGGCTGCCCCATCGACAGAGCAGCATTTGTGTGCTGCTACCTGCCTGCTTTTATGGTTATCTCTTGGCTGCATGTTAAAGGGAGGCTCGTATGTGAGTTTCTTGGGAAAGGGGTAGAGAGTCTCCGGGACTGGAGGACCCTCTCCCATTGAAACCATATGGGGCAAGTTCTGGGAGTTACCATGGCATTTTTAAACTGCCCTGGCACTGGTGGGAGTTTCTTTCAGCACGCTAATGCATTATAACTAGGGTATAAGGAGCAGTGAGGGTAACCTGAGCTTGCCACCTGGGCTCCAACCGTTTTTGGCCGGTTTCTCTGTCGGCTCCTGTTTTATCAGAGACCTTGGTTTGGGGCTTATGACTCTTTATTGAGTAAGGCCTACGGGTTCCCCATCTCAAAGTCATCTTCATAACATGAAAGTGCAAGGTGAAACAGTGCGTGCTGATGTAGAAGCCGCAGCAAGTTACTGAGAGGATCTAGCTAAGGTAACTGATTGAGGTGGTTATGCTAAACAGATCTTCAGTGTGCAGGAAACAACTTTATGTTGAAAGAAGATGCCATCTAGGACTTGCATAGCTAGAGAGAAGTCAATGCCTGGATTCAAAGTTTCAAACAACAAGGTGACTCTCTTGTTAGGGACTAATGCAGCTGGTGACTTTAAGTTGAAGCCAGTGCTGCTTTACCATTCCAAAACCCTAGGGCCCTTAGGAATTATGTTAAATCATCCTGTGCTCTGTAAATGGAACAACAAAGCCTGGACAACAGCACATCTATTTACCGCATGGCTTACTGAATATTCTAAGCCCACTATTGAGACCTACCTCTCAGAAAAAAAGATTCCTTTCAAAATATTACTGCTCATTGCCAATGCACCTGGTCACCCAAGAGCTGTGATGAAGATGTACAAGGAGATTAATGCTGTTTCCATGACTGATAACACAACATCCATTCTGTAGCCCATGGATCAGGGAGTAATTTCAACTTTTAAGACTTACTATTTTTTTTTCTATGTTTTGTAGATACGGGGTCTCATTCTCGCTCAGGCTGGTCTTGAACTCCTGAGCTCAAGCAATCCTCCTGCTGGCCTCTCAAAGTGCTAGGATTATAGGCGTGAGCCACCGCACCCAGCCCAAGAGTTACTGTTTAAGAAATACATTTTGTAAGGCTATAGTTACCATAGATAGTGATTCCTTTGATGGATCTGGGCAATGTAAGTTGAAAGCTTTCTGGAAAGAATTCACTGTTCTAGCTGTCATTCAGAACATTCATGATTCATGGGAGGAGATCAAAATATCACCATGAACAGGAGTTTAGAAGAAGTTAACTCCAACCCTCACAGATAACTGTAAGGGGTTCAAGGTTACAGTAGAGGAAGTTGTCACAGATGTTGTGGAAATAGCAAGAGAACTAGAATTAGAAGTGGAGCTTTAAGATATTACTGAATTGCTGCAATCTCATGATAAAAGTTGAATGGATGAGAAGTTGCTTCTTATGGATGAGCAAAGAAAGCGGTTCCTTGAGGTGGAATCTACTCCTGGTGAGGCTGCTGTGAACATTGTTGAAATGACAACAAAGGACTTAGAATATTAATAAACTCGGGTTATAAAGCAGTGACAGGGTTTTAGAGAATTGACTCCAATTTTGAGTGTTCTACTGTGGGTAAAATGCTATCAAACAGCATCAGATTCTACAGAGAAATTTTTTGTGAAAGGCAGGGTCCACTGATGCAGCAAACTTCAGTCTTACTTGAAAACATTGCCATAACCACCCCAACCTTTATCAGTCACCACCCTGATTGCTTAGCAGCCATCAACACTGAGGCAAGGTATTCCACCAGCAAAAAGATTACAACTTGCTGAGGCTCAGAGATTGTTAGCATTTTGAGCAATAAAGTATTTAAAATAATATTTAAGGTATGTACATTTTTTCTATATAATGCTATTGTACACTCGATAAACTACAGAATAGTGTAAATGTGACCTTTATATGCACTGGGCAACCAAAAAATTGTGTGACTCACTTTATTCCAATGGTCTGCAACCAAACGTGCAATATCTGAGGTATGCCTGTAATCGACATCTATAAACTACTTCATCCAGAAACAACAGAATACACATTGTTCTTGATCTCACATTGAACATTCACCAAGATAAACCACTTTCTGAGCCATAAAACACAACTCAACAAATTTAAAAGAATAGAAATCATACAGTGTCTGCTCTCAGATTACAATGGAATCAAACTAGAAATCAGCATCAGAAAGATAGCCGGACAATCCCCACATACTTGGAGATTAAACAGCACACTGCTAAACAGCACATGGGTCAAGTAAGAAATCTCAAGAGAAATTTTAAAAATATTTTGAACTAAATGAAAGCGAAAACACAACTTACGAAAATTTGTGGGATTTGGTGGAAGCAGTGTTTAGAAGGAAAATTTATATTCATAGTATTGACCGAATATATTAACAAAGGAGAAAGATCTAAAATCAATCATCTAAGATTCCATATTAGGAAACAGTAAGAGAAGTACGTTAAATACAAAGTAAGCAGAAGAGAAGCAATAACAAAATTATTTGATATCTTCCACCAGAATTTTATAGTTTTTCTCATATTAAAGAACTAAATAAATAGAGGGATGTTCCATGTTCACAAATAGGAAAACTTAGCATTGTCACGATGTCAGTTCTTCCCAAGTTGATCTATAGGCTCAATGCAATCTCCATAAAAATCCCAGAAATCTATATTGTGGATCTCAACAGTTTATATGAAAAGGCAAAAGACCCAAAGTTGTCAACGCAATATTGAAGGGGAAGAACAAAGTCAGAGGACTGACACTACCTGACTTTAAGAATTACTATAAAGCTACAGTAATCAAGACAATGTGGTATTAGTGAAAAGAGTACACAAATAGATCAATGGAACAGAATAGAGTCTAGAAATAGACCCACATAAATATAGTCAACTGATCTTTGACAAAGGAGCCAAGGCAATACAATGCAGAAAAGATAACCTTTTCAACCAATGGTTCTGGCACAACTGGACATCCATCTGCAAAAAAATAAATCTAGACTTAGAACTTATACCCATCACAAAATTCATTACAATAGATCACAGACCTAAAATGTAAAACATAAATCTCCTAGAAGATAATATAGGAGAAAATCTAGATGACCTTGGATTTGGTGATGACATTTTAGACACAGCACCAAAGGCACGATCCATTAAAGAAAGAATTGATAAGCTGGACTTCATTAAAATTGGAAATGTGTTCTCTGTGAAAAGAATGAAAAGGCAAGCCAACAGATTTGGAGAAAATATTTGCAAAAGATAAATCTGATAAAGGACTATTATCCAAAATATACATGTAACTCTCAAAACACAATAATAAGATTAAAAAATGGGCCAAAGACCTTAATAGACACCCCACTAAACTAGATATACAGATGGCAAATAAGGATATGAAAAGATGTTTCACATGATATGTCATAAGAGAAATGTAAATTAAAGCACAATGATTTGCCACTACATACCTATTAGCATGGCACTGACAACAAATGCCGCTGAGGATATGCAACAACAGTAGGTCTCATTCATTGCTGGTGGGAATGCAAAATGGTACAGCCACTTTGTAAGACAGTTTGGTGGTTTCTTACAAAATGAAACATACTCTTACCATATAATCCAGCAACTGCACTGCTTGGTATTTTCCAAAAGGATTTGAAAACATGTCCACACAGAAACCTGCACATGAATGTTTATAGCAGCTTTATTCATAATGGCCAAATCTTGGAAGCAACCAAGATATCTCTCAGTAGGTTAATGGATAAATAAACTGTGGTACATCCAATGTCGTATTATTCATTGCTAAAAAAAGAACTGTCAAGCCATGAAAAGACATGAAGGAAACTTAAATGTATGAGGGGTTGTCTGGAAAGTATCCAGCCACATGGATTGGTGGGGGCAGAGAGGAACATTGATCTGGTTGATGTCTCTATGGGTATGTTCACTTTGTGAAAATTCACTAATGATCTGTGCATTTATGTGTGATGTACATAAGGAAAATATATGATAATTGCCTTAAAAATCATTTTATAGAAAATAAATTATTTCTACAATATTTGATTAAATGAAAAATGTTAGAAACAGCATTTATAATCTGATGCTGATTTGATGAAAAACGCATAAATAGATATAGGTTGTGTATGGGTAGATGTAAAGATTAGATATAAATATAGATGATATGCATATTGATATAGTAGAAAGACTAGATGCATATATACTAAATTATCAACAGTTGTTATTTCTGGGTAGTGAATAACTACTACCTTATTACTTTTCTTTGTTCTTTTCTGTTTTTCAATTTTTTAAAAAAATTTCCAAAATAAAAAATTATGAAATTCTGAAGAATTTATTTTTGCAGTAATAAGAGGGGTAAGAGGTATAAGAGAAGGAAAGTACTTCATGAGAAGCCAGTGCCCAGCCAGGGAGTGCTGAGCAGAAGAGGAGAGGAGGCAGAACCAGATAGGGCAGTGAGAGTCCAGCCATGTATTCTCCCAGCACCCTGCCTGGAATCCTTTTCTACCCCCAGCAGAGCCTGGTAAAACCCTGGGACTCCTGCCAGCCTTACACACAGATGTCCAAAGTCGATATCGTGAAGTGGTTTATTCTCCAGTTGCTGGTAGTCCCCTGCATGGTGGTCCTGCCAGTGACGGGGAAAAGGAAAGAAAGTTTCTTCTGTGATTCAATTTTCAGACTACAGTAGGTATTCTGGCTGGGTTTCAAAATGAAAAGTGGGCAGAAAACAAAAGGACTCTTCCCAGTCGAGTTGCAGAGAGGAGCCAGGGGCTGGCATATATAAAAACATAATTTCTTTTTTAAGCCGGAACACCAGAGGGAAGCTAAATGTTTAGTTCTCAAGCTTGAGATCTCCTGATGTTACAAGTCATAGAGTGTTTTTATGCGTATTTAGGGGACTGTGTGGCCACCATGTTGAGGTTTTGTCCCGGAAGACACTTAGCAAAGAAGATCTCCACCAGGTTCAGAGCCCGCATGGAGGGCACCTAGCTTGAGCTACCAGGAGTCCATGTCCTCAGTTCAAGGATGAACATCAAATTGGGAAAGGGGTCCTAATCTCTTGAGATGTGCCGCTTTTAAAGGGATCTGAATATTTTAGAACATTGGGCATAGAGAGGAAAAATAAAATTCATGCTTGATGGACAGAAGTTTGGAACCACTGGTGTAAAAAAAAAAAGAAATCTACAGAATTGAGGATAGGGTGGTGGGCAGATAGCAAGTAAGAAAAGCTTCTGGCAAAGAGCTGAGTTTTTTGAGGCCATTTCAGCCAGCAGAGGAGAAGTGTAGGTACAGGTAGGCTCTTTCCTTGCCCCAGAACTCAATTCACCCCACCTTATAAAATGAGGGTATGTGACTAGAAGATCTTTCGGGACTCTTTGCCCTAAGAATTGGACTCAGGTTCTGCGAGTTTAAATTAAGGGGTGGGAGTGACTTCATAGTGTTTGGGAAGGGTGGATGGTGTTGCAGGAAGGGTGGATGGTGACTGGATCTTTACTCCAGGAACCAAAAAGACTACCCAGATCTTTGGGCAATGAGAGGAAGAAGGAAGTCAAAGGAGTGGATCCTGGGGCTTTGGAGGGGCTGATAAGAGTGAGACACACTTTTCTGGGAGTCACTGCTCACGTACTCCTTCTCAGTTTTATCAAAGGGGAAACTGAAACCCTGCCCAATGACTCCCTCAGATGGGCAGTGCAACACCTTCTGCAAGAAACACTTATAATGTCAGATTGGTCAACATTGCTGCAAGGCCTTCTATGGAAATGTCTGCATGTCTTTGGGAAAACCCGGTAGGATCTAAAAAGCACCTTTCCCTTCTGGTTCCCAAAGACTATGGACCCTCAGGTTGTAGGGAGACAGACAGCAGGACACTATGTCTTCCCAGTCCCAGTAGCCAATCCAATCTTGGGACTCCACCTCCGCATCCTAGCCCCAGAATCCCCACTTTCCACTCACAGGCCCCGCCTTATTTAGCCAAACCTCAGGAGGTCTGGCATTTACAGCTCTGCTCATTGGACTTAAAATATCCTGGGCATGCCTGTAATCCTAGCACTCTGGGAGGCTGAGGCGGGCGGATTGTTTGAGCTCAGGAGTTCGAAACCAGCCTGAGCAAGAGCGAGACCCCGTCTCTACTAAAAATAGAAAGAAATTAATCGGACAACTAAAAATATATAGAAAAAATTAGCCGGGCATGGTGGTGCGTGCCTGTAGTCCAGCTACTCTGGAGGCTGAGGTAGAAGGATTGCTTGAGCCCAGGAGTTTGAGGTTGTGTGAGCTAGGATGATGCCACAGCACTCTAGCCCGGGCAACACAGTGAGACTCTGTCTCAAAAAAAAAAAAAAAAATCCTGGGAGAAGCGTTGTGTGGGCATCTCCTAAACCCCAGAAAACATCCCTACCCCCAGGGTTTGGGAGGATTGGTTATGCGTAAATAGATCTCTTTCTCCAGATTGTGGAGCTACTGAATTCTTACCCCTTCTCTCTTCCGGAGAGCAGCAGTTGGCCATAAAATTAGCAGCATGATTCCCAGTGCTGAGTCCTTAAACCATCAATGAGAGTTGGAGGATACCTGGGAGGTCTTGGAAGAGCACTGCATGACTTCCTGCGGGACCGTCTTGTTGCTGCAGTTGTGGGTGGGGGAGTGTGCCCAGGGCAATGTCTCTTCTACCTGTCAACCCGCTTCCCTGAGCTATTATATTAGCAACTTTAAGTCCTTGCCAAATAAGCTGTGCAAGTAAGCCAGAATCCTTGTTGCCTTTTCTACAGTCCCACATCTGTTTGCTGCCCCAACTATTTGCTCTAACCCTGCCTTTTGCCTAAGCCCCAGCCCTTGCCTCCTAGTTTGGAACTCCCTGCCTTGTTGCCCTTTGGAGGCTTAGCCAGGACTCCTGGACTCTCCTTATCTTTATTCATTGATATCGCTGGGAAAACTTCTTATGTGTGGGATGTTCTTAGGGCTGCAGGAAACACTGTCCTTCTGGGTGCAGCCTTTCTCCCCTTATCTTAGGCCTGTGATTCTGGTAGGTACCTCCCCTTTTAACTAATCCATGGAGGTATTATACAATCTTACATAAAGGTGACAGCGCCAGTGGTCTGGAATTGGAAGGAGATGACATTGGCCACTTTACCCAAGTTCTTTTCCCAGACAATGCCTAATTTGCTACTGTAATTTATCAGTAATTTGGGATCTGTGAGGATCTTTTCAAATGTAAATATTGCTAGAAAGAATAAGAAACTTTCAGAGGGTTATAGAGAGACTACCATGTGCCCAGATTGTGGCAAGGGCCACTTCTCATAAGTAGAGATGTCACTATTATATATTTGCTGGCATATAGCCCAAGGAAAGGTTAAGTTGTATGATCCAACCAAGTAGAAACCAGGGAGGGGTATGACAGAAAGGGCCAATGGGACATATAATCAGTGCCATAAAGTATGGAGAGAGGGGTTGCTGTGGGTTGTGATGTCAGGGCAGGCTTCCTGGAGGAAGGATGCATGGTTTTACCTTGAGGGACAGGATGGAATTAATATACCTCAGAGTGAAACTTATTTTTCCTTCCATGACAAGATTTAAATATAGAATTTCAGGGGTGGGGAGAAGAAAGAAAACTTGAATGAAATGAAAAGCTGATATCCCCCACCCAAAAACAACAGCTGAAGCCCAGATGACGTTGGATCATGAACTTGATAGTAAGCTCCACAACCCTAGTACATTCTGATTTGCCAACTTTTCCTTCCGGACTTCTGCTGTTAATATCTATAAAATCTGCAGTGCCCAAGCATTGTGCTATAATTAGCAAATGGGAACAAATAGGTCCAGATTGGTGGTTGAATCTACCCAAGTTCACTCAGCAAGCTGGTGATGAGTGGGTATACAGACTCCCTTCTCTAAACCCCTCTGTACTTGAGTTTCTCGAAATATGTCTATTTCACGGACTAGAGTTGTGCTTAAAGTAGGAATTCCAGTGGAGAGTAGAGTTGAAAAGGGGCACTGTGCAGAAAGAGCCCTAACTGAGATGGGCCATGCAGGACAGGTTCTTCTGGACTAGCGGGGAATGACTGCCTTAGGCCAAACCCGATGAACTGTTTCCTGCTGAACAATTAGAAGGAAGAAGCATTGAGGAAAACCTCTGAGGCCACCTGGCAGATACGATGATTTAATTGACCCCCAAGCCCACTGAGGAACACCGTGAGCCTTTGTACTTGGTTGTCTTGCTTCAGAGCCTGTATTACCAAAAGCTCAGCACTTGTCTCCAAGGCAGCATCAGAAGAACGAGGACAAGTGGTTTGAGGAGAAGGAAAGAGAAGTTTATTAACTTGCTGGCAAACGAGGAGGCTGGCAGACTCCTGTCTCAAAGTATCAATGCCCTGCCTCTGAGAGAAGTATAGAGCTGATTAATCCCATAATTCCATCTTTGGCTAAAACAATCTTGTGGCCTCTGCCCAGATTCATTCCATCTTCGACTAAGACAATGTCATGACCTCCACCAGGGCAATTCCCTTGAGCCATCACTTGTGGCACAAAGGACAAAGGACACTCCCCTGCCCCTCCCGACCACTGGCCTGCAGCAGGGATATATGTTTTAGTTCTCAAAAAGGGTAAGGGAGTTCTGAAGAGACAGAAAACATTTTTACCCTTTTTCAGGCCATTTTCTCTGTTACATATTCCCCACTGTCAATTTTACCCTTCCATATCTACAGGAGGAGGGACAACATAGTCATCAAGTTACTTCCTGCTGAATTGGGGCAATGTTTTAGATGAAAGGTCAGATTATCAGGTGAAAAAGGGCATAAGCAATTACTACAACCACGAGAATCAATAAGGTGAAATGGACTGTGGCCTTGCACACAATGTCCGATATGGGGCTGGGTTATAAAAGAAACGTGGGACCTCTGAGCACAGAGATATTAGTTGTACCCTCCAGGTGATCCAAGAGACCGGCTTCTGCAAATTCAGAAATCATGTACAGAAATACTTGTCCAAACAAGGTTTAGGATAACACACCCAGCAGTAAGACAGATCGACAGAAGAGGTGATAGATCAGGGAAATCCTCACTGATGAGTTGTCCCTCTATCCCACAGTCAGAACAATTCACCAAAGAAAGATTACCAAAAATTTCAACATTTTCATTTTTTTCTTTTCCTCAAACAGATACTTTAGATCGCCTGAAGACTGGCCCCTCCATTGGAGGCTACACCTCTTTACTTTGGTATATGGACCCAAGGTTTCACTTCTGACAATTTCAACAAGGTGAGAGTTGTTAGAGGAACTTCATAGGGTCCCTTCCACTTCTCTGCTTTCAACTGGGTAAGGACCGAAAGAGGCAAACTCATGCATAGTGGTTAGCACCTGACCCACTGTTTTGACATATTATTTTACTGTTGTTGTTTAGTTTAGTTTAGTTTTTTACTCATAGATACATTAACATACTTACCTTGGTGTGCTAAGAAGGGTGTCTCATAAACTATTTCTTAGGGTCTTAACTTAAGCCTGCTTCTAAAGGCTACCCTTATCCAGGAGGGCAAGTAGCAATATCTTATCCCACTTTAGGTGGGTTCCATGTAATTTTCATTTTGGGTGTAGGGCTGGTTGCCTGTAGTCCGAGCTACTCTGGAGGCTGAGGCAGAAGGATTGCTTGAGCCCAGGAGTGTGAGGTTGCTGTGAGCTAGGCTGACACCACGGCACTCTAGCCCGGGCAACAGAGCGAGACTCTGCCTCAAAAAAAAAAAAAAAAGATTCATTTTAGGGATAAAGAAGGGGTCACTAGATAATGGTAAAAGATCCAATTCACCAGGAATGCATTTGTATTTACCTAAATCAATAGAATCAGGACATATAAAGCAAACATGGATGTAATTACAAGCATAACTTGAGAAATCTGGGGCCATGTTGACAGCCCTCAACTCACCTTTCTCGGTTATTGATAAGTCAAAAGGACAAAGAATTAGAAAGCTCTATAATTTTCAAACACTTCACTATGGAGATATACATGGATAACTCAGAAGAGTACTATTCTTCCTAGGTATCAGAATGTAGATAGCTGAGCAGGAGTTATTTAGAAGATAATGTTTTTGGAGGAGTCTTTCTTACTTACTCTGCCTGAACTTAGGGCAAGGAGTATTAAAGAGATGCCTGGAGCTAGTTGTCCTCCTCAAGATCTGCCCAGTGACTGAAGCTAAAGTGCATTTCTGATTGAGCAACCATGCACCAGAACACACCGTGCCTTTGAGACGAGAAGAGGTATGAGCAAGGAGCTCCGAGCCATGGAAACAGGGCCTGGGGCTGGGTGAGCTCCCTGTGCGGGAGAATCATAGGGTGTTGTGGGATGTAGCACTGTCATAGTGGGGCCTTATATGTAGTTTCCAAAAGTTGTAACCTGAAAGTTCACACTGTTCTCCCCAGCTCCTGGCCATCTGTAGACCTTCCAATTGCAAAATGTTGCTCAGATTACTGCAAAGAACAACCTCTGCCATTTGGGGAAGCTGGACAAAAAGGTAGGCCTTGGGAAATATGGACATTTTAACAATATTAACTCTTCCCACTACAAACATGAGATGTCTTTCCATTTATTTGTATCTTTTCCAATTTCTTTCATTAATGCTTTGTAGTTTTCGGTGTACACATCTTTCACCTCCTTGTTTAAATTTGCCTTTGAGTATTTTTGGTAAATGGGATTTTTAAAATTTATTTTTCACATAGTTTGTTGTTAGTGTACAGCAATGCTACTGCTGTTGTATGTTGGCTTTGTATCCTGCAACTTGACTGAATTCCTTTATCAGTTCTAACAGTGTTTTGGGTGGAGTCTTTAGGGTTTTCTCCTGTGTAGGATCACGTCATCAGCAAACAGAGGCAATTCCACTTCTTCTATTCCTATTTGGATGACTTTTATTTATTTTTCTTGCTAATTACTCTGGCTAGGACTTCCGATACTATGTTGATTGAAAGTGGTGACAATGGGCATTCTTGTCTTGCTCCTGATCATAAAGAAAAGCTTTCAACTTCTCACCGTTGAGTATGATAGCTGTGGGCTTGTCATATATGGCCTTTGTTGTGTTGAGGTACATTCCTTCTCTATCTAATTTATTGAGAATTTTTATTATAAAAAGATGTTGAAGTTCATCAAGTGCATTTTCTGCATCTATTGATATGATCCTATGAATTATGTCCTTTCTGTTAATATGGTGTATCACATTTATTGATGGTTCTTGAAATGTTTGGGGGAATTCAGCTGTGAATCCATCAGATCCTGGGCTTTTCTTTGATGAGAGACTTTTAATTACTGATTCAATCTCCTTATTCTTGATCTATTCAGCTTTTCTATTTCTTCACGATTAAATTTTGGTAGATTATACACCTCTAAGAATTTATCAGTTTCTTCTGGGTTATTCAATTTGTGTATAACTGTTCACAATCCCTATCAAAATTGTAATGATATTTTTCACAGAAATTGAAAAAGCAATCCTAAAATTTGTATGGAACCACAAAAGACCCTGACTAGCCAAAGCAATCTTGAGCAAAATGAACAAAGCTGGAGGCATCACACTATTTGATTTTAAAATATACTATAAAGCTTTAGTAATCAAAGCAGCATGGTACTGGCATAAAAACAGACATATAGATCAATGGAACAGCACAGAGAGCCCAGAAATAAATCCATGCATTTATGGTTCATTGACTTTCAATAACAGTGTCAAGAACACACAGTGAGGACTGTCTCTTCAATAAACGGTGTTGGGAAAACTGGATTATCAGTGTGCAGAAAAATGAAATTGGACCCTTGTCTCACACCATATAAAAATCAATCAGAATGGACTAAAGATCTAACTGTAATGACTGAAACTATAAAACTGGAAGAAGACATAGCGGGAGAGCTCTGTGACATTGGTCTGGGCAATGATTTTTTGGATATGATCCTGAAAGTACAACAGAAGCAAAAATAGACAAATGAGATTGCACTAAACTAAAAAGCTTCTGCACAGTGAAGGAAACAATCAACAGAGTGAAGAGACAACTCACAGAGTAGAAGAAAATATGTGCAAACCATACGTCTGATAAGAAGCTAATATTCAAAATATATAAGGAATTCAAACAACTCAATAGCAACAAAACAAGTAGATCAATTTTTATTTATTTATTTTTAAAATGAATACACAGTAAATATTTTATTTAAGTACAGTCATGGGTTGCTTAATGACAGGGATACATTCTGAGAAATGCGTCATTAGGCGATTGTGAGGTACATCATAGATTGTACTTACTCTATGATGTATTCACAAAAACCTAGATGGTATCTACTACTACACACCTATAATCTCATGGGACCACTGTTGCACATGAGGTCTGTCCTTACGCTGCATGCACTTGACCATACATGAGGGAACCAGTTAAGGGTCAAAAAACAGCTCGAAGGAGAACTCAAAAAGCAGATACATATATAGGCAATCAGGAACTTTGAAATAAATGCTAACAGACACTGGTCAGGGTAATAGTTAATTGCATCTCTACTGGACAAACCTAACTTCCATCTTTATTGTTTTCTACAAGTCACAGAGTTGTAAAATAGCTCCAGGACAATGAAAGGCCAGGCAACCTGGAAAAGTGAGCTAGAAAAGACACCAACCAAATTTTTTTCCATTTCAAAGTCTTTCACAATTTTTCCTGATAAAATTGTATGCAAAATGTTTTGATAGGTACGTGCACATTTTCCTGGAAAGCTCCTCCTTAACTTTCATCACGTTTTCAGAACTACTGGTTTGCCAGAAAAAGGCTCAGAACCATTGTTCTTGTCACAGCCGACTACCCAACGGTCCTCGAACACTTAGTTTCAAGGCCCAGGTTAAATGCCGCCTGAGTCTTTGAGGCCTTCCACCAGCCACCACGTCTCCTCTATTCAATTGCCCCCACATCTGTTTTCCCTAAGTACCTTTTACGAGTGCACTCAGTACACCGCATTTACCACTTATTATTTGTTGGCTTTCTTGCATAATTGGATTTTCAACTCTTTGAGGACAAGGACTAGAAAATGACTTAATTTTAGAATATAAGTCCTCACGTTCACTATCCGTTGGCAGCCAAGGCTCAACTTCAATCTGCGAAGTAAAGCGCTTTTTACCCACTGCCTACCGCTTCTCTCGGCACCCGTACTTCCGCACGGACGCCGTCAGCAGCGGGGCGTGCCCCAAACCTCCCAACGCCGGGCGCACGGCGCCCCCACTGCCTGGAAACCGGAACTACAGGGCCGCGGGCGGATTTTGCGCGTGCGCACAGAGAACTAGGCCAAGCGAACTGATGGGTGCGTGGAGGGGACGGGGCGAGCGGGACCACGGATGGCAGAATAGACTGCGAGAAAAAGGGCTGAGAAGAATTTAGACTTCACCCAACCTGAATGACCCTGTAGGCCACTTGCAGCTTACTCCGTTCAATTCCCAAACTTGGGGGTCAGGTACTGCGTCCTCCAGCTCTTCCCGGCTCCTGATCCTTAGAGTCGTGGTTACTCCCGCGTCATAGCACGAGCGACACCGTTCTCTCGTCCCCGTCGAGAAAGACGAGATCAATTTTTTAAATGGGCAAAGGATTTGAATCAGATATTTCTTAAAAGAAGACATACAAATGGCCAATAGGTTTGTGAGAAATGCCCAGCATCACTAATCATCAGAGAAATGCAAATTAAAATCATGATGAGATATCACCTCAAACTTGTTAGCATGGGTGTTATCGAAAAGATAAAAGATGACACATGTTGGCAAGGACGTGGAGAAAAGGGAACGCTTGCACACTGTTGGTGGGAATATAAATTAGTACAGCCATTGTGGAGAACAGTATGGAGATTCCTCAACAAAACTAAAAATAGAATTGCCATATAATTTAGCCATCCTCCATCTGGATATATACCCAAAAGAAATGAAATCAATATGTCAAAGACATATCAACACTCGTGTGTTCATTGCAGCATTATTCACAATAGCCAGGATATGGAATCAACCTACGTGTCCAGCAACAAGTGAATGGATAAAAATGTGGTATATATTTATGATGGAATACTATTCAGCCTTTAAAAAGAAGGAAATTCTGTCATTTGCAACAACATGGATAAACCTGAAGGCTATTATGCTGAGTGAAATAAGCCAGGCACAGAAAGACAAATATCACATGATCTCACTTCTATGTGGAATCTAAAAAAGTTGAACTTATAGAAGTAGAGAGTAGAATAGTGGTTATCAGAGGCTGGGAGGTAGTGTATGGGGAAAGGGAAGATGTTGGTCAAAGACACCAAGTTTCAGTTAGACAGGAGAAATAAGTTTCTGAGACCTATTGCATAGCATGGTGACCATGCTGGTGACCGTGGTGCACACTGCAACCTCAAACTCCTGAGCTTCAGTGATCCTCCTGCCTCAGCCTCCTGAGTAGCTGGGACCACAGGCCCATGCCACCACACTCGGCTGATTTTTTAAAATTTTTTGTAGAGATGGGGTCTCGCTGTGTTGCCCAGGCTCTTCTCAAATGCTTGGCCTCAAGCAATCCTCCCACCTTGTCTTCCCAAAGTGCTAGGATTACAAGCATGAACCACTGTGCCCAGCCTATTTTGTGAAACATATTTTTTATAAAATGTTTTTATCTTATTGCATACTTTAAAATTGTTTTACAAAAAAAACCTTAATGCCACAGATTTAACTAATTGGCAAAGTCAGTCCTCAGTCAGCCAAATCAGACTCACTTTCTTCCACAAAAGGTGCATCATTTTTCAATTCAAATGAATGTTTTTAGTATATGTCCCTCTGACAACCATCACTTTTCTGAGTTCTGATTCTAGGCTAGAGAACTAAAGGCATAGCAGCTTACTAAGAGTTTGTCGCCTGAATGAAACAAGGCGCTGAACCTTGGTGTTTCTCTCCCACACTTTCTTTGCTTTGCTCCCATGGACGCATCCTCAGGAAAATGCATTCTCAAACTGCTCCTTTGCGACTCAGAAGTTTTTACAGTTTGAATGCATGTGAGAGATAGGTGAGAAATACATCTTTTTTATTTTTTTTTCTGGGACAGAGTCTCGCTTTGTTGCCCAGGCTAGAGTGAGTGCCATGGCGTCAGCCTAGCTCACAGCAACCTCAAACTCCTGGGCTCAAGCAATCCTTCTGCCTCAGCCTCCCAAGTAGCTGGGACTACAGGCATGCGCCACCATGCCCAGCTAATTTTTTTTTATATATGTATTTTTAGTTGTCCAGATAATTTCTTTCCATTTTTTTTTTTTTTTTAGTAGAGACGGGGTCTCGCTCTCGCTCAGGCTGGTCTCGAACTCCTGAGCTCAAATGATCTGCCTGCCTCGGCCTCCCAGAGTGCTAGGATTACCAGGCCTGGCCAAAAATGACTAAAAATTCATTAGGTGAATATTGAGGCAAGAATGAGAGTGATCTGCTTGCAGTTTCAGGATAGGATGGAAAGGAGGAATGCTTATGAAGGGCCTCATAGGCCAAGCTTAAGAATTGGGACTTTAGGCCGGGCACGGTGGCTCACGCCTATAATCTTAGCACTCTGGGAGGCCGAGGCGGGGGGATCGCTCAAGGTCAGGAGTTCGAGACCAGCCTGAACAAGAGCGAGACCCCGTCTCTACTAAAAAAAAAAAAAATAGAAAGAAATTATCTGGACAACTAAAAAAATATATATATATATAAATTAGCTGGGCATGGTGGTGCATGCCTGTAGTCCCAGCTACTCGGGAGGCTGAGGCAGAAGGATTGCTTGAGCCCAGGAGTTTGAGGTTGCTGTGAGCTAGGATGATGCCACGGCACTCTAGCCTGAGCAACAGAGTGAGACTCTGTCTCAAAAAAAAAAAAAAAAAAAAAAGAATGAATGAATGAAAGAGAGATAGAAAAGGAGAATTTCAGGATGAATCATTCTTAGGCAGGTCAACTTCAGGAAAAAGTAAATGTGGCTTTTAAGAATCAGGATATAATGTTTTTAAACCCCTCTGTGCCTGCGCGCCCCCTGGAAAATCTTCCTGTATCCTGAGGGATATGGGTACCCCAGCATGAACAAGACTGATCTAGTCAAAGCCACTCATTTTTCAAATGGGTAGACCGAGGTAAAACTAGCTCAGGTGGACATAGGGAGTTGATGAGAGCCTGGACTTCAACCAGAATATCTTCATTCCTGGCTTGTTATTGACTGTGCATTCCAGGTCTGTCCTGGTTCTTTCGAGCCCCTGCTGTGCAGCTCCCCACAAGATCCATGTTTTGCAGTCTCCTACCTGAACAAAACCCCCTCTGATCGAAATGGATCCATTCTGTGTTAACGTTGCTAGATTTAGCACATACAAGTACAGGATGACCAGTTAAATTTGAATGTCAGATAAACATCAAATAACTTTTTAGTAGAACTGTGTTCTCTATATTGCATGGGACATACTTACACTGAAATTATAACCGTGCGTCCTCTTTCATGCTTGGCAATCCTATTAATCTGTGTCTCTCCCTCGACACCATCGTGAAGCTCTGCTTTCTACTGACTCGGGCTTGTCTGATCAACCAGTTCTCAAGACTGGGATACTACGTGTTACCAGGTGAAACAGTAGAATTTCGAACCAAAAGATGACTTGATCATAAGAATTTAAGGCATCATAGGACCTTTTGGTGAATCTTTTAAGGAAACTGATGTAATAATATTCACAGTCCCTGACTAGGGAACTCAAAAGCTAAAAAGGTAATAAGTACCATTTTTGGCATTCACTAAATTATTATTATTTGTTAGCTGGATAAAATATATTAAGCACTGATTATAAGCCAGTTACCATGCTTTACAACAATAGTTTAATTAATTCTTGTGTCTACGAGATAGGTGTCATTATTATTTCCTTTATGACAAACCTCAGTGAGCTTGAGGGGCTGAGCCAAGACCACGTGGTGGTAGGTGGTGGATCCCAGGTGTGAATTCAGGTCTAACTCCAAACACTAAGTTTTCTACCAGGTTGGTGGTTTTATTCCCATTTTCCAAATGAGGAAACTGAGGATCCAAGATATGCTGCAGCTACAGGTGACCAAGCCAGGACCAAAATCAAAGAGGGGGAATGAATTGCCACAAGTCTTTACTTCTGGGCAGCCACATAAATGCTCTCTCTCTCCCTCCTTCCCTCCCTGTCTTCCTTCCCCCACTCCCTGCTGTTTTTAAATGCATTTACTCTGAGAGTTAGTACGGTAAGGCATTATTCATTCCCCACAACTTAAAATAAAAACTACATAAGGGTCATGAAGAGATATATAGACAATGGGGGGTTGAGTAAGTGGGAGATCATCTGTTTATCGTGCTTGGGAGTATCGTAAGATCCTAGGCTTGGGTAGCAACAGAAGACTAAGAGGAATCTCTTGGTTAACCCAAAGTCATCTGGGATCATTTTTGCTTCTTTGGCACCAAGATCCGGTAGGGTCTGTCCCAGCTCTCTGGAAAATCTCATACCATCCGTTTCTGTCATCAATGGAACAAAGAAAAGATGCTCACTGGTGTCTGGGGTTGCACCAGGAGTGACTGTGGGCAAACCAGCCCTGCAACCATTCCAAACAAATTTCTGTGATCATTCAAGTGGGGCCTCTTACCTGGGAGCGAGACAGCACGCAAGTGTCTGGGTAGGACAAAGCAAAGCACCATGGCAGAGTATGGGGCAACTGGGCAGGGTCCTGGAACTGACTGTCCTAGACCTACCCTGACTCACTGTCGGACCTCAGACAAATCCCTGCCACATTCTGAGTGTCAGTTTTCTTGTCCGTGAACTAAGGAAATCTGGTGGGTCATCTCTAAGTTTCCTCTGCATGCATCTTGTCTTTAGATTGTACCTAATTCCTGCCTCTCTTCTTCTCATTCATACAGGCACCTTCCTCTCCACGTCTGCACCCTCTCCTGGAGGAATGTAATTTTCCTGCTTCTTCTCTCCCTCTCTTTGGAGCAGACCTCTGCATCGCTGGCTAAGAAAATCACACGTGGGTTCAGAAAAACTGCAGTCCTGGGAGGCATTCTTGGGGATGGAGTGTGAGACAGAGGCGAGGACTGGGGTCCTGTGAGGCCACCTCTACTGTGGATAGACAGCTACCCTTGCTCCCCTCGCTGACCCTCCAAAGCCTTCCCTCCCCTGCCCCCCCCAAATTATTTCTCTAACTTTTTCTGTTATGTGTTTTTTCCAAGTTTAATTTTTTTAAATTAATGAGTCATCAGGCACAAACCTAAGAGGGAGGACCAGTGAGGAGGCTGTTTCCATGTTTAAGGAAAGAGGAGGATGAATTCAGGTGCTGATCTGGGGGGCAGGGGGGAGTGTGGGTGGTAGTGAAGAGGGAGAAGAGAGGGGCTTGGAGAGAGATTTTGGAGATAGAATTGACCAAAGCCCATGACTAATAGGATGCTGGGGTGGCAGAGAGGGAGGAAGGAATCTGGATTCTAATAACAGATTGGACCTGTCGATGCCAAATACCAAGATGGGGAACAGAGAGTAAGGAGGTGCTGCCTAGACACAACAAGACACTAGTTCCATCTTAAACATGGTAGAACAGGGGTGCTTACGAGATGCCCAAATACTGTCTTTCCCAGGCAGTTGGCAATAGGGCCTTTAGTTTGGAATAGAGGCTGTGTCTGGAGAGCCATGTGGGAATCACAGTCGAGAGATGTGATCACCAGGAAGTATGTGTCAGGTAATGTCAGGAGACAGATGTGGCCAGAACTCCCCACTAGATGCAGAGAGCCCTCTGGGGTGTTCAGGAAGAAGGCTATACACACAAGGCAAGTGGCTGAGAAAAGCCGACCAGGGAGCAAGGAGGGTTTTAAGAGAGAGTTCAAGCTGACAGTGGGGAAGGAGCCACAATGACTGAAAGTCAACCAAAGGTTTCAATGGCTCCTGGAAGCAGGAGGGAGGCTGGAATCAATACTAGTGAGGGTTGGTTTGTCTTCACAATCCTAAAGATTCCCTTTCTATGCCTCTTTACCCCTTTGGAGGTGTCCCTGTTGGATTTTATTAACTCTCCCTGTTCCCAAACCTAGAACAAGTAGAAGCCTACATCCTGGTGCCCAACTGCCTGCTTCAGGATTGCCTGGGATTCTTTTTAAAAAGTGGGGTCCCTAGGCCTCTCTTTCTAGAGATTCTGATTCAGTCAAGAGTCTACGTGTTTTGGAAGATGCACAGAAGATTTTGATATATGCTCCAAATTAGGAGCCATATACTTTTCTTAGCCTCAAGCCATACTTGGAGGGTGCATTAAGGGTGCCATGAAGGTTAAAAGTTATAGGTGGAAAGTACTAAAATTCTCAGTGGCCAGTCTTCAGGGAAGACATGGGGCTTCTGAATTGAGTCCTGGATTCTAAGTCCCAGACCTGCCCCTAATTCACTATATTGTCCTATCTGACCTCATTTTTATAAACCTGTGAAATTAGGGTGGTGCTTATGATAAATATGGTGCTTCCAATTCTAAATAAAGTTCTATAATTCCAAGACTCAGTAGTATCCAAGAGGATCATGCCTCTCTGGTCAGACTCCACTGGAAGGATACCCAGTGTAGAGCCATGAAGCCACATTAAGCACTGTATTGTCTATCTGTTGCTGTGTAACAAATTATCTGTAGATAAGAAGTCTGGCATGGTGCATCTGGATTCTTCGCTCAGGTTCTCACCAGGCTGAGGTCAAAGTGTCAGCCAAGGATGTAGTTCTCATTTGGGGCACAGTGTCTTCTTCTGAGATCACTGGTTATTAGCAGAATCATTTCCTTGAAGTTGTAGGACTGAGGCTCCCTTCCTGGTTGTCCCTTCTAGAGGTCACCCTCATTCCTTAACACTTGGCCTCAGCCATCTTCAAAGTTACCGACTGGATCCCTCTCATAGTTTGAATCTCTCTGATCTCTTCTTGTCTACCAATCAGAAGAAAACTCTGCTTTTAAAGGACCCAATTGATGGGGTCTGGCCCACCTGGTTATTCTCTGATCTTAAGGTCAACTGACTTGGGACTTCAGTTTTTCTGCAAAATCCCTTCACAACAGTATCTAGATTAGTGTTTGATTCAATAACCAGAAGATGGGAATCTTGGGGGTGCAACTTTAGAGTTCTGCCTACCACAAGCACATGAAATCAGGAAGCCGTGTCTAACCCTAGAAAGGGAGGAAGCAAACTCCACATCTGCCAAGCTCTTACCTTGGGCCAGGTGCTGTGATAAGTGCCTTATGGACGTCATCTCTCTCGACTGTTATAAGCAGCCTGTGAAGCAGGGATTGTTATCCTCATTTTAAAGGTGGAAAACTGGTGGCTCAGACAAAGGAAAATACGTTTCCATCATTATTTAGCTAGTGAGTGTCGGAGCCCGGGTCCCAAGGCACATCTGTCTGACTGTAGTTCTCCTTCCACTCCACCATTCCTTCCCCCCACTTAGAGGTAACCTAGAAGTCATGTAATCGAACTCAGATTGGTCTTGAGTTTACCAGTAGGCAAGGGCCAAAGTTAAGCCTCCTGACTTCTATTTCCATGATGTTTCCACCACTCCTTACTAATTTCCCCTATCAACCAAGATACTGGAGGAAAAGGAGTTAAGCAGTAAAATATTAAGTTTCAAAAAGAGAGGGAAGCTCCTAAATTTAAGACAAGGGTCTAGGTCCTTACCTAACCCCTTGCCCTGGAATCCAAGATCCTTCTTCCATTCTACCTGGGCACAAATTCCTGATTCAGATCCATCTAAATGGGCTAAGAGTGGTAAGAAACAGACCTGGCCCCTAAATATAAGCAGATCAAGAACCGAGAATTGAAAGTAGAGGATGGGGCTGAGAGAATTTCATACTCCCCTTTGCCATGGGAGGAGAAGAGCTGAAACTCTCAAGGGATGTGAGTGTGGACATTTATTTCTTGCAGAGAAACCAGGAGTGTGCCCCAGAGGAAGGATTACCTGTAACATTCAAATTCAGGACCACTGCAGAACGGATTTTGACTGCATTGGACACCTGAAGTGCTGCAGTTTTTCCTGTAGGAAGAAGTGCTCGGATCCCTATCAAGGTAGTGGCATCCAGGTTGAGGGCAAAGTTGCCTTTTGACGTTTCCCTCTTCTTGCTCTGCCCAGAACTGGCGGGATGGCAGGACAAAGAGGCCAGGGCTCACGCTTTTCTCATTCTCTTGTTCAATTCTCAACGCTTGAGTACAGACCATGAGTCTAGACATGGTGGCCACCAATGAGATAATATTAATGTTAGTCTTCTTTGGTCAACATTCAGTCATTGACAAATAACTAATACCTGTTGCATGCTCACTCTACATCAAGAGACTCTTGTTGGCACTGTGGCAAAAGCAAACCTCAGTCAATTTAGATGTTGGAGTCATTTTGGGACTCTTTGGTCTTCAAGGAGGTTTTCTGGTAACTCAAGGAACTGTGCGTTTTATAAAGATTATTTCATTCACTCACTCATCATTCATTTATTCAACAAATATCTATTGTCGATGTCCTTTGGAGAAAGACCACCAGGAACACACCTACAGTTGAATAATTGAGTTTATTCCTTGTTGCAATGCGGGAGAATGTTCACCATAGACAACCGTGAGGCATCTCAGCAAGAAGCTGTTAGAATCTATTATAGGGTTTGGGTTTTGACTGGATAATTTGGAGAAGGGTCTAAAGGAGTGAGGGCTTACTCTAGATTGTGTCTGTCAGTGGGAAAATTCTGTGACTGGGTGTCCCAGTGAATCTTAACTATGCAGAGGACAGACTAGAGTGAAGGTAAAGCTATAATTGGTAGAGAAGTATAAATCACCCATGTTATCTGGGAGAGGGAGGCGTTTGGTGTCTTGTAGGTTTCACAATGACCTTGTTTTTGTCTCACTTCATCATGATCTCAGAGAGATCTTATCTGATTTTTTCCCGTCTACCGGCTTCACTGCTCGGCCACGACTACCGCTCATCTTATCTGATTTTTGATTTCCAACAAGGGTCTTGTCCTCCTGAAGCTCAGAGCAATGGAGAAGAAAGATCAACTCAAAGTACAATATTTTTATATGCTCTTCATAATATTCTTTGCAACGAAGAGTGATTCTAGGATGTACTGTACAACGTAGAGTATTAGTAGTAGAACTAGGACTAGAACCTAGCCTTTCTTTTTTTTTAACTGTGCCCCTGTCTATGACTTGGATGATAATACCATGAACTATGACAATGGCCGGGGACCTGACTTCCTTCTTTTATCTCTACCTTTTATGTTCTTCCCTCTTTTTTTCCTGCCCTCAGAACCCTGCACACTGCCCTTGAAAGAAGGAATACGTAAGCTTAACCTACAGCGCTGGTATTTTGACTTTGAAAAAAGTAGCTGCAAACCCTTTATATATAGGGGCTGCCTTGGGAATGCAAACAACTTCTTCAGCAATGATGACTGCAAGAAGGCCTGCATGTCAGTTGGTGAGACCCATATCCTGGCAGTCAGAGGGCCTAGTTTAACTAGAAATAGTATACTGGTGAGGTTATAGGCTGAGACTTTGAGGTTAAACTTCCTTGGTTCAAGTCTTAGCTCTGTCATTCACTGGCCAGGAGGTCTTGGACCAGTTGCCTGCCTTTGTGAGTTTCAATTTTCTTGTCTATAAAATGGATATAGTAGTATTTACCTATGGAATTGTTCTGCCAAAAAAATGACACAGTATACATAAAATGTTAATAAATTTTGGCCAATGGGACCTGAAAGCCAGGTCTGTTCCCTTGGAAGAAATTCCCTCATCATATCAACCTGTTGAGCACCACCCTGAGGATTTACCCAAGAATGAACCATAGAAAAGCCAGCTCTGGAATCCCATGGAGTAAGTGTAGACACTGGCAGTGGAGAGTAGGATAGGGTGGACAGGAAGGCTGTGGATTCCTTCCTTAGTATAACGATCACCAGTAATGTTGGGAGACGGTGTCCTACAGCACTTAGGAGTCAAATGACCTGGATTACAATCTGACCTTTCCCATTTACTGCAAGTTTCTTCACCTCTTTGAGTTTCAGTTCCCTCCCCTGTGATACTGGAATAATAGCAAACATCTCCTTGCGTTGCTGGTAGGAGTATATGTGATCAAAAACACGCAAAGACTCGACATAGTAGCCGTCCAGTGGTGTGGATTCACCAAATGGTAACAATTGAGGTGGTGACCATTGATCTTCAAAATGCAGCCCTATGTGATGTATGAGGCAGCATTGCAACGTCGACCTCAGAATCTGTGAGGCACGCTTCAGCCACCCTGATCTGAGGCTCCGTCTTCTCACCTGGATTGCTGTAGCAACCTCCTAAAAGGTCTCCCTGCTTCCATCCTTCATGCAGTCTATTGTCAACACAGAAGCCACAATGACCTTTTTAAAACATGGGTCAGACCATGTCACTCCTCTACTGAGAACACTGCAGTGACTCCCCATTTCATTAAAAGTAAAACCAAATATCCTAAAATAGCTTGCATTGATTTGTGTAGACTTCAGATGATTACCCCTATTTTACAGAGAAGGAAACTGAAGTCACTCATTAAGTGGCAGAACTGGGACTTTACCTTGGGGCTTCAGGCACGAAGCCCAGCACTCTCTCTACCATATCCCATGATATGGTGAGGAAATGTCATTCTTGGATATTTCTAAGAATGGATGGGGTGGGATGAACCAAGTTGCAGAAAGAAGTACTAGCTTCGAAGAGAAGGAAAAGCTGTTTGAAGGGTGGTGAGATGGGGTGGGCTTTGAAGAAACTCACATCTGCTCTTGCTTTAGCCAAGGAAGGACAGTGCCCACTCTTTCCTTTCACTGATCGTATGGAGTGTCCAGCTTCGTGTGTGAGTGACTTTGATTGCCCCAAGCGGAACAAGTGTTGTGAATCCACATGTGGCTTTGTTTGCGCCAGGGCCTGGACAGGTGAGGACTAGAGATATACCTGCCCGAGTCTACTGGGCATATGCCAAGGATGCCATGTTGTCCCATGGAATGGGGTTGTCTTGAATCTCAGATTCCCCTTGTGTTGACCTTTGAAGAACCTTGGGAACCTTTCCCCTTTTAATGCCCAGCCAGTGCCCCGATGTTGACCTCTTGACCTCTGAAGACTATTGTGCTGTTCTTCAAACCCAATCATCACTTTCCATCCTTCCCCCAAGAAAACTTACTTGTTCTGAGTCTCATTCCTCAATGACCTGCAATGTGACAATATCCACTGATTCATAAAAAAATTTATAGCCATTAGGTATATTCCTAATAAGCTCTCATGTCTGCATAGAACTTCAGAGCATGAGCATCACAGTCATATCCTGTAAAGTGGCCTGGGGAAAAGATTGGTAGCAAATGCTCTTGGAGTAGAAGCCAACTCTAACCTGGTGTTTATTCCCACATGTAGTCCCAGGGATTGTCAGTGTTTTAAGGTACACCATGTTATGGCAGCAAGAGTTAAAGGCTTTTCAACAGACTTCAACTTTCTATTTGCATTCTGTGCAGCCTTAGGCAAGTCACTTCCCCCATATGGTCCTCAATTCCTACAATTCATAAAACAAGAAAGTTCTGGGTGCTTCCTAATACTCCTTCCACCTCTGGTACTCTGGGATTATATAACCCCAATCCATTAATTCTGTAGGAGCAGGAAGTTATCCTATCATATTGCATAAATCAGAGATGGCAAGAGTTTTTTGACACTCTTCAAGTTATTCGCCATAGAAAGTTGATACTCCACCTCCTCCAGTCTATTGTTACTGTAGGGGAAAGGGTAAGAAGCTTAAGCAGAATAAAACCTTGTTTGAGAGTCCCAGGATTCCCCAAATTTGTCTCAAATTATGACTAAGTATCTCAACATCAAGTATCTGATTTTACCCTATAAAGTCAAAGCAGGTTTCTGCCCACACAAGCCCTTGGTGTGTCCCAAGATTGAGAAACCCAAGTGCCAGGAGGATGATGACTGCCCATTGGCAGAAAAGTGCTGCACAGATTGTGGACTGAAATGCTTCGAACCCCAAATTTGAACAGTAAGTAGAAAATACTATCATCAAAATAATTAATTATGAGTAGCATAATCAAAAGCTATCAGTTTTGTATCCAACTACCTTGCCAAATGGTCTTATTAAGTATAATAATATTTAATAGGGATACTTTAATTATATATATTCATAACATCTGAAAATAATGATAAATTTGACTCTTTTTATCCAACTTCATGACGTTATTTTCTTGTCTTCTTATGTAGAATCTCTGAAATAAAGTTGAAAATAAAGGCAATAGCATCTATCTATGTCTACTTCCTTATTTCCAAGTCAATAGCTACTGCAGTAGTATAAAAAGACACTTATTGGATTTGGGATAAATAGATTTTATGCACTTAGGTTATTTCCTTTTTTAGGGTTATTTCCTATCCATTTACAGCTGCTATTGAAAATGATTGCCAAATTTTATCAAATATTTTTTAAGCATATAGTCATATAATGATTTTTCTCTTCCAATTTGTTGTCTTAATAACCTACATTTAACCCCCCACTACTAAATTTGACTGGCTTTAAAAAAAAATAACCTACATTAATTTTCAGATGTTGAACCATCCTTGCAGTCTTAGAATAACCTTAATCACATTGATGGTATACTTGTATCAATACACTGTTGGGGTTTTTTTTAGAAAATAGTTTATTTAGAATTTTCATATCTATAGTCAAAAGAAAAGTACATTAATATTTTTTGTTTGTTTTGCTATTTGGGTCATATTATTTTCACAAAACTAGCATGGGAAAATAATTGGGAAACGTACCTACTTTTTCTATGATCTGAAATATTTTTAATAACACACCAAGTCTCTGTACATTGAAGGATACACAAAATGCAGCTCCAAAAGCATCTAGATCATGTAACTTCTATGGTGGTGTGTTTTAGTAAATTTTAAATATTTCATCTTATACTCTCTGTAGGTTCTCTACCCCCTCTTCTATGAATTTAGGTCTTTTATATTTTGCTAAAATTGATCAATTTTCCCTATATTACTTCAGAGTAGTATAAATTGTTCTCTGTGTGATTCTTTTCATATCTTTAATTTTGGTTCATGTTTTCACTCATACATTCATGTTTCTACCCACCCATCTACCTGCTAACCATGCAATCCACTTACTAATCTACCCATTCACTCACCATCCATCCAAGTACCCAATCCCCACTCACCTGTCCTTCCACTGACACACATTTCAATTTATCTATTTCCCCACCCCTGTGTCCATCCACTTATCCTTCTTACTCATATTCCTTCTATTTACCTAATTGCCCATTTACATCCAGTCTTTAATCCATCTACCTATCATTTACCTCTCTCCCTCTCTCTTTCTCTCTCTCTCGCACAAATTACTTTATACCCATCAACATTCTTTTCCATGATTTCTACACCTATCTGCCTCCATCCACACACCAATCCACTCATGCACCTTCCCTTCGAACAGCCTCCATCAATAGGTCCACTATCCCATCGCTAACCTATCCATCCTTATATTCAACCCAATCTACATCTCCAGCCAACCAGTCATCCACCTATCCATAATCTATGCATTCATGCACCCAAATACCCATGCTTCCCTCACCATCCCCGTTCCTACTCATTCAATTATCCTCCTATTCATCACTCTATCAGCTACCCATCCATCCATATATTCACCTACCTATACACACACCTACCAATCCCCCCACCTACCTCGCTCCCCAGCAGGATGTACCATTTCCTCTCAGCCTATTCATGTTCTAAGTACTAAGTTCTAGACACAGCTCTGTTTAATGGAGCTCAGAGCCCATGGGGGGAAGCAAACATGCCACTTAGTAACACAGTTAGAGGCACAGAGAACAACATAGAAAGCCAGTGACAGGAAATCAGTCAATGTGACAGGTTTTGGTCTAATTCAAAAGCAAGAATTGCCAGACAGAGGCCAGTCTGCTTGGTTCTCCTCGGAGTCACCCATTCTGAGCACAGCATTGGTCCTAGAACAGAAGTGGCACTGAGGCAGAGATAGGGCACTATGGCCCTCAATGAGAAGAGATGAGTCACAGACAGGCAAAGACCCAGGTAGGTCTCTGCCCAGCCTTCTCTAAGAAATTAAGTGACCGAAGGGCCAAAACCATGATGCATCCCAGGCTCCAAAGACATAAATCTAGTTCCACCTGCTTGGGAAGTGAGACCCTTGGTTGGGCCTGAAAATTAGGCAGGACAGAATAGGATGGAACAACCAGAAAGAGTTTTAATTTATTTTAAAGAAAATTTAGAAAAGAATGCACCCAGGCTGGGTGCAGTGGCTTACGCCTGTAATCCTAGTACTCTGGGAGGCCAAGGCAGAAGGATCACTTGAGCTCAGGAGTTCAAGACCAGCCTGAGCAAGATCCCATCTCTACTAACAAATAGAAAAATTAGCCGGGTGTGGTGGTGTGCGCCTGTAGTCCCAGATACTTGAGAGGCTGAAGCAGGAGGATCGTTTGAGCCCAGGAGTTTGAGGTTATAATGAGCTATGATGACACCACTGCACTCTACCCTGGGGTGACAGAGTGAGACTCTGTGTCAAAAAAAAAAAATTGCAACCTTAATTGGGAACTCCGGGAACCGTTTACTGACTCCATGAGTCTTGAGCCTCTGTCTCCACTAATGATATCACCTTATCCCCCCTTTCATTTTTTTAAGGTGTGCACTTTTGCTGAACTAATCTTGAGTCTGTGTACAGATATGCCCGGGCTGCCTCCACACCTCCACCTACTCCCAGGGAGACTGAAGGCCTTCAGACATCTCAAGTTGGGGGAAAAAGAGGGGACCACGATAGCTGATCATTCAAAATAAACCAAAGTTAAAAAGTATCACTCTGGTTTCTCTTCAGATCGTATAAATCTTTTGCCTTTTTAAAAAGTATTAGCCAAAGATCTTAAGAATTTGCATTACATAATTTACACAAAAGGAGTGCTGTCACCTCCCCTGTGTGGACTTGGGAGAAGACTGGACCATTCTCCTTAGAGAGAAGGGGGTTGCTTTTCAGAAGACAAGGGACTTCCTGTAACAATGCATCTCATGACATTTGGAATGACTGTTTAGAAAAAAGAACAACATACAAAGTCCTTGGCCACATTGTCAAACTTTGGGGATGTCAGCTCCAACTGCTGTTGCCTTCACCATTCCAGTTTGTAAATCCTGAGTCAAACCAAAAACAAAGAAACAAAAAACCAAAAAAAAAAAAACAAAAAAAAAAACCAAAGAAAGCCATGCCGATCTCATCTTGTTTTCTGAGCAAGTTAGGTTTTATCAAGAAGGGGTGTAACGAATGCATCCAAGGAACAGTCTGCCTAGAATCATTTGTGGTGGATGGTGGAGGGGCAGACTCCTTGTACTCCTGCTTGCTGATTCGCATCTGCTGGAACGTGGACAGCAAGGCCGGGATGGAGCCACCAATCCACATGGTGTACTTGTGCTCGGGGGGAGAGATGATCTTGATCTTCATCGTGCTGGGAGCCAGGATGGTGATCTCCTTCCGCATTCTGTTGTTGGTGTCTGGGTACCTGGTAGTGCCACCAGACAGCACTGTGTTGGCATACAGGTCCTTGCAGATGTCCATGTCACACTTCATGATGGAGTTGCAGGTAGTTTAATGGATGCCACAGGATTCCACACCCAGGAAGGAAGGCTGGAAGAGAGCCTCAGAGAAGCAGAACTGCTGGTTGCTGATGGTGATCACCTGACCAATGGGCAGCCCATAGCTCTTTTCCAGGGAGGAGCTGGAGACAGCGGTGGCCGTCTCCTTGATGTCACACACAATTTCCCACCTGGCCCTGGTGGCAAAGCTGTAGCCATGCTCCCTGAAGATCTTCATGAGGTAGTTTGTCAGGTCCTGGCCAGCAAGGTCCAGATACAGGATGAGGGCATAGGAGGGAGGGCATAGCCTTTGTTGATGGGCACAGTGTGGGTGACCCTGTCACCAGAGTCTATCATGATGCCAGTGGTATGGCCAGAGGCATACGGGGACAGCTCAGCCTGGATGGCCAACTACATAGCTGGGGTGTTGAAGGTCTCAAACATGATCTGGATCAAGTTCTCACCGTTGGCTTTGGGGTTCAGGGGGGCCTAGGTCAGCAGCACGAGGTGCTCCTCAGAAGCCACATGCAGCTTCCTGTAGAAGGTGTGGTGCCAGATCTTCTTCGTGTGCTCCCAGTTGGTGACAATGTCATGTTCGATGGGGTGCTTCAGGGTCAGGATGCCTCTCTTGCTCCAGGCCACACTGCCCACATAGGAGTCCTTCGGGCCCATGCCCACCATCATGCCCTGGAGCCACTGTCAACAATGAATGTGGCAATATCATCACCCGTGGTGAGCTGGGCGGTGGGTGTGGACCAGCGGCAGAGCAGCAGGGTGAGGGCCAGGGGCCTGTGCTCACAGGGCGGACATGGTCTCAGTGGTTCTTCATCCCTTTTGGACTCACCATTCCTTTCCACCTTCAACTCCATAGTGAAATATCAGTATTATATCCACATGGATACCAGAAGTTTCCCTAGTGAACTGTGGCAAGAACTGATATGCTCAGCTTCCTCAACCTTATCTCTGACACTCACTTGCTGGGTGACATTCAGTCAGCAACCTCACTTCTCTGGCCTATGATCCCTGTCTATAAAATGAGAAAATGGGGCTTGATGGTCCCTCAGAACCCTTCCACCTGGTTATTCTGGGTTTCACTCTCTCCTGGGCTGA
Source organism: Indri indri (assembly GCA_004363605.1). Taxonomy (NCBI): domain Eukaryota; kingdom Metazoa; phylum Chordata; class Mammalia; order Primates; family Indriidae; genus Indri; species Indri indri. The sequence goes on from RJWJ010000270.1 coordinate 143,967, forward strand.
GTTTGGGAGAAGATGGGAAGTAGAGTAAGAGGACAGCACTCCTTAGATGCCTCAGTTACTCATTAGGAACTCTACCCCTTACCTCTCGTGGGATCTTCCTTAAGTGAGATTGTGAAGTTGGTGGGATGGGATTCCCATGGGGGCTCTGTCTGCGATCCCAAATTTTGTGACCATATAGTCACTCGCTGATGATAAGGGTGGCTTCTGTCTGTCATGTAGGAAAATTTGGAGAATAAAGCTTGGCCCAAAAGGGTAACACCTAGTTAGGGAAGGAAATGGCAGCCCTGAAGATAACATGTACTCTTTGAAGAGTGTCTGTCCCCGCAACCAGGTCCAACTGAGTGGCTGGCGTTGTGGACTCTGTGGCTGCAGGAAGCTGCCCAAGGTTGCCAGCACCCTCTTTCCTGTAGTTCTTCCACCAGCCCAGTTAGAACCCACAGACTCTGCAGTGTTACCGAACTTTATTCCCTTGTAGTGTCTCGGACAGTTCCCTTCATCTCACGGTTCTTCCTCAGACGATGAGGACTTTGCAGCAGAAGGTAGAAGCTCCCCTATAAGCTCTGACCTTCTCTGCTGTTCTCAAAGCAACATGACTTTGACAAACACGGGCTGAAGTCTCTGTAATCAGCGCGATTCTTCCCCCACATCCCACTCAGTGACAACATCTTTACTGTTTGGCCTTAGTCAGAGAATATGAGTGACCCAAAGAGAAGATAAAAGGGAGAAGGTTGGGAGGAAACGGTGGGAGAGGGAGAAAAGGACACCGAAACCACGGAGGACCCACAGAAAAAGAGAAAAAAGTTAGATATAGGCACAAAGCGTCCCAGAGAAACAATGAGTTACCAAGAGATTGATAGAGACATATTGTCAGGGAAAACAGAAGGTGTGTGCTAGTTGGTGTGCACGTAAATGCAAAACAAATTAAGGATGAGGACATTCCGCAGCTCTCCAGGTTACCAAGACGAAGACCCAGGATGGTGGCATTCACGCCTAAAGCAGCCTGGAAAGTGTGAGATCAGCTTGCCCACTTACCGGGTTGACCAGAGGGCCCAGCCCAGTGCAGCCCAGGGGTCAGGGCCAGGAGCCATCCAGCAAGAGCCCCTCCCCCAGTGCTGTGAGCTGTGGGAACCAGTTAGTCCCATGTACGACCTTGGAACTCAGTGTTCCCAGCCAGAAAGGGGGTGGCTGGCTTGTCTCCAGTTCTTATACCCAAGGTGCTGGCTACTGAAGGAATAGGCAGGGCCAAGGCAGCCAGACATTTCCAAGTTCTGGAACCACGAGACAGGCAGGTCTCTCTTCAGAATGAAATCTTCTGGACTTTTGAGCCTCCTGGTGCTATGCATCTTCTTCATGAATGTCCAGAGACCTGGTCTAAGTGAATGGTTCTTTCCCCGTAAGTACTGGGCCTCAGCCCTTGCCCCGGGGAGAGGGAAGTTTGCTGGGAGGAAGAAAGAAGGTACAAATTGTCAGATCTGGGTTGCTTTCCACCATCTCAGTCCCCATCTCGGGTTGGGAGAGGAGGGAGAGGTTTGGAAGACCCCTTCTGTGAACGCAGAAACCCTGACTTAGGCAGTCCCCCCTTTCAGCCCCCTTAAAGTGGAGAGTCTTTCTTGGGAAGGTGGCAGGGGGTGGAGGGGGTGCAGGGAGAGTCACAGGATCTAACCCTTATAGGAGGAGCTTATGTTAATTGGAATCTGGGAAGGCTGAGGGACCTTCCCCTCAACCCATGAGAAAGACAGGCCCCCTTTTCAGGATATCATCTCTGTCTGCTCCTGGTTCTTTCAAGTGTAGTTCTAAAAAGTGTCCCTGCATCCCCAGGGGTTCCTTGACTTTGGGATAAAGGACAGTATTCAGAAGTCCCTCTAAACTTAAGACACTAATACTCCATGACTCTATGGTAATAACGATAATTGTTATCATTTGCTGAACACTCAGAACGTAGGGATTTCTAAGTAGGGATTTCCAAAAAAACAAACAAAAAAAAGAGGAATGTGGAGTCAGATTTAGTGGCTCCAAATCTTGGCAGCCACATAACCTTGGCCAAGTTGCTTCAATTCCATGTGCTTTGGTTTCCTCATCTGTAAAATGGGGATATTAATAGGACTCGTGTCATAGAGCTGTTATAGGGATGAAATGAGATAATACATTAAAAATGCGTAGAAGAGTGTGTGGCTTATAGTAAGTACTTAAGAAATGTTAGTTAACATTACTGTGCTTCACTTACTGTGATTAGAGCTTGACACACTTTGTCTCATTTCTTCCTCACAAGTCCGTGAGGCCAAAATGATTTTACAGATGAAGAAACCAAGGTTCAGAGAGGGTAAGTGGCAGACCAAGAGTTAGAATTCAAAAACTAAACTGATTCCAGGGTGAGTGACATTAATCACTGCTGCAGTCCCCAAACCCCAGGCCACAGACTGGAACTGGTCTGCAGCCTGTTAGGAACCAGGCCGCACAGCGGGAGGTGAGTGGCAGGTGAGTGAGCGAAGCTTCATCTGTATTTAGAGCCGCTCCCCATCGCCTGCTATTCCCCCACGTCACCCCCCAAGCTGTGGAAAAATTGTCTTCCATGAAACCGGTCCCTCATGCCAAAAATGTTGGGGACAGCTAAATTCATTGAATAATATTGCCCCCTAGAGGAACTTCCAAACACTGACTCCTCAACAAGGCAAAAGAGCAGATATGCTTAAACCAGCTTAAACCAAAAAAGGCAGCCAGGCGAGGTGGCTCAAACCTGTAATCCTAGCACTCTGGGAGGCTGAGGCGGGTGGACTGTTTGAGCTCAGGAGTTCGAGACCAGCCTGAGCAAGAGCGAGATTCCTGTCCCTACTAAAAATAGAAAGAAATTAGCTGGACAATTAAAAAATATATATAGAAAAAATTAGCTGGGCATGGTGGCGCATGCCTGTAGTCCCAGCTACTTGGGAGGCTGAGGCAGGAGGATTGGTTGAGCCCAGGAGGTTGAGGTTGCTGTGAGCTAGGCTGATGGCACAGCCACGGGCTATGGCACTCTAGCCCGGACAACAGAGCCAGACTCTGTTTCAAAAAAAAAAAACCGAAAAAGGCTATTTTTCCTCCCTGGGGTCATATGCACTGTCAGGAGGCTTTTTGGGTTGTTACAATTAGGGGTGCTACTCTATTAATGGGTAGAGGCGAGGGGTGCTGCTAAACATCCTACAGTGTACAGGACAGCCCCCCACAACGAAGAATTACCCAACTCAAAGGTCACTAGTGGTTGATAAATTCTGCCTTTTAGCGGGGATAGGGCTGGGGACTAGGGTAGGAAGGCGGTCAGCAGAGAGGGCGATGTACACAGTAGGGAAACGCATGAGGCCACCCCAAGGAAAAGGACTCCCGGGATCGGGCAGGATGAAAGCAAACTTCCCTGTGTCCCTAGAATTGCCTTGTGTCTAGCAAAGCGTGGGCGCTGTGCCCTCCAAGGCTCATGCTGTAAAGCTGCTCCTTTCCTAGAGAGATGCCCCAGAATCAGAGAACAATGCGAATTCAAGGAAAGGGACATGTGTAAGAAGGACAGACAATGCCCGGACAAGAAGAAGTGCTGCGTCTTCAGCTGTGGAAAAAAATGTTTAGACCTCAAACAAGGTAATCGTCAGAGCCTCATAATAACCAACGAATGCCCCTACCCACGTCCTCCCCTGCTGCCTGCCTGGACTGGCACCGTCCCCTGGTTCACTGAGGGATGATGTCTGGACAAGATTGCTGGATTTGAGAGATCTGGGACGTAGGTTCGTCACTGCCTCTAATATGGTGTGTGACGCTAGTAATGTTCTTCTCCCATCAGAGAGTGTCTGAGGCTCACTTTCCCCCAACAAAGATAGGTGAAGGAGTGGAATTGAATCAGATGGTTTTTGACTATGTGGCTACTTTTTGCTATCATGATTTTCTGAGTTCCCAGGTGGCCATTGTTGTCCTAACATATACCAACATCGTTGCTGCCAATGATAAGTTAAGCAATTTATATTTCCTAGCTTTTTGCTCTAGGGTGACCCCCTCTCTGCCTACACAACTTTGTACCAGGAATCCTCCCCTACACACTCCAGACCAGAGGGTTTTTCCTTCGCTGCTGCAATCTGAACTCCATGCCCATCTCTGTGGGCTCCCAAAAGACTATCAAAGATTCTTTATTTATTGGTTTAACAAATATTTATTGAGTGCCTCTGAGACCCATACTAGGATTTGGCCTGCTCAGCATGGCCAGGAAGGTTGGGAAAGCCTTCTCTGAGAAAGCAAGCCTGGAGTTGCGTTTAGAAAGATGGGTAGTGTTTTAGGCACAAAGTGAGTGGAAGGGCTTTCTAGGCACAGGGCACAGCATGCACAAAGGCTCAGTAGTGCGGCCCCGGGAGGCCAGAATGCAGAGTGCGCATGAGCGTGGTACAAGGAAGAAAGATCCCGGGTAGGTGGGGATTAAACAATCCAGGTCTGGCAGGCCAGGTGAGTGAGTCTCGCCTTGATTTTAAGGGCCACAGACATCCCTTGAGGAGGGCTGGGGATGTGATCAGGTTTGTACTACGCCTTCAGAGAGGGAAAGAGGAGGAATGGAGTATCTCGAAGGACATCAAGTTGAAAGAAAAAGGTAGCCTGGACTAGAGAGGTGGCGGAGGGGATGAGGAAGAGTGGGGTGTCAGAGAGGTATTTCGGAGGTGAAGGGGACTGGGTTTGACAGGGGATTGGAGTGAGCAGGCAGCGGGCTACATCGTTCACACACCTGCAGGTGAGGATCCTGAACCCAGACTTCCTGGTGCACATCTTGGTCCAGTTTTTGCCTTTTAACCTTGGGCAAATTAACAACTTCCCCTCGCTGTGCCTCAGTTTCCTCAGATAATGAAAGGACCAGTGTTAAAGGTCATTTTGAGGATCAAATAAATTGTTGCATGTGGAGTGCTTAGAGCAACGCCGGGCACATAATGGCCATCTGATATATATTAGCTTAAATCATTTGTCATTCCTGACTGGGCGCTCCTGAGTAGCAAAGGCCATTGCCTTTTCTTTGTCCCTTAAAGCATTTAGCACTTAGTAGGTGTTCAATGAATGATTTATTCAGTTCAGATCAGGATATATTTTATTTTGCCCTCAACGTTCCCTAAAGTCCTGTACTGTGCCAGGCTACCTGTTAGGGATTTGGGATTCCAAGATGAAATCAGACATGATCCCTGCTCACTAGAAACTCACAGCCTCAGGGATGAGACCAAAGATGTAAACAAATGACGAACATGCACACAAGATTCAGAAGCAAGGTGTGGCAGTATGGGATGCGGAGTGGAGTCAAGAGAGACGTCACAGGGGAGCTGATGTCTGAGAAAGGCTTTGAAGGAAGAATGGGAGTGTCACTAATGAGCGGCAGCGGGCACACAGCGGGGCAATGGCATGAAGGGCTGGCGGAGCACGGTGCGCTGAGTACTGCCAGAGCGTGCAGCTCACGGGCACTGTGCCAGGGGAGGAGGCCAGAGCCACAGTCAGAGCCAGACAATGAAGGACCTTGCGAGTCACGGGAGGACTATGTCACAAAGTCAGGGGAGGTCTTATCCGTGGAATGACAGGATCGGCTTAGCTTTCAGACCCACCAGAGCCTTCTCTCTGGTGGGAAGCACAAAGGATTGATTGGAGGGGCCAGGACTGGAGGCAGGAGAATGGATGCGAGGTTATCTCGACAGCCCAGACGTGAGATGCTGAGGCTTCAATCGAAGAGACTGGCAGAGAGGTGAGGTCTTAGGAGGTAAAAATCAACAGGATTTAACTGTTTAGCTGTGGAGATTTGCCCTCACGGAACTACACAGGCATTGTTTAGTCGGGGCCTGCATCAGTTTGCTAGTGGTGCTGTAACAAAGTACCACAGGCTGGGGACCACAGAAACGGATCATCTCACAGTGATGCAGGCTACAAGTCCGAGGTCAAGGGATCGGCAGGACTGGTTCCTTCTCGGGGTTGTGCGGTGTCAGGATGGCGAGGGAGAATCTGTTCCATGCCTTCCCCTAGCTTCTGGCACTTTGCTGGCAATCGCTGGTGTTCCTTGGCTTGCAGACGCGTCACCCCGATCTCTGCCTTCATGTTCACATGGTGCTCTCTGTCTGTGTGACTCTGTCCAAATTTACTCTTTTTTTATAAAGACACCAGTCACATCAGATGAGGGGCCCACCCTACTTTGGGATGACCTCTCTTAACTAACTGCATCCGCAACGACCCTATCTCCAGGGACGCAGACACCCACCCCGGGGTCTCCCTGGCAATGTGTGCAATATGTCAATGGAGCTTGGGTCCCGTGCTGTGACAGGGAAAAAGAGTTTATTCCAGTTTCATCTATGGTGGTTGCCAGGGGGAACAATTTTGTTCCAGGATGGGTACTCTGAGTTCTCAACTCCGGGGTCTCTTTGTAGATATATGCACTATGCCAAAAGAAACTGGCCCATGCCTGGCTTTCTTTCATCGTTGGTGGTACAATAAGGAGAATAATACCTGCTCCATTTTCATCTATGGTGGCTGTCAGGGAAACAATAACAACTTCCAATCCAAAGCCACCTGCCTGAATGCCTGTCAAAAAAAACGTGAGTTCCAGGGCCCTACTCTCACCAGGGCCATGCTGGGAGGCCTGGGTGTTGGCTGGTCCATCCCGGGGTAGCTACATCCTTGGCAGACCTGGCGCTGACAGAACCAGCTCCAAGCAGGAGGTAAGAGGGCACCTCGAAAAGGGGTAGACAACGTGGCTTTCTGGGAACTGAGGATCAACAGGGACTCGGAGGCGAATCAAAGCTGGCAGGTACGAGGGGAGGTAGGAGGGTGGAGGGAGGTGTGGACGTAGTGAAATCTCAGACACCTATTGCAGAGGGGTCACGGGACATCCAGCCTAGACACGTGAGCCAACCAACGCTTCCAGGCCATCGATTTCCTCAACACAGCTTTTTCCAGCAATCCCCTCCCGTTCAGTTTTCCTTGAAGGAGATGAGTAGCTCCCCAAGCAAACCCACTTCCTTTTAATGTCCTCCTGTGAAAAGATGTATAAACATAACTGCAAGGTCCAAAGAAAAGCTGAGCCCAAGATGCTCAGCTGGTCCTGTCCTACTTTCTCAACAGGCTCCTCTTCCTGAATGGATAAGGACACACTGGGACAACGGCCAGGATTTGGCTCATGCTCTGAGGACCTGTCCGTGAACCTGACTGATGCTCTGGCTTGGCTTCCACAGTTCCGCTCTCAGCGTTCCGAGGCTGTACCTCTTCCCAACCTGAACCACAGGGTCTGCCTCCCTTTCCTCCCTCTCCACTCCTTTTCACGAATAATATCCTTCTGGTTTATCCCATATGTATACCTTACCCCTTATCTCTCACTTCTAGAGCTCCCTATTTGTGGCTCCCAGTTTTCCCAATAAAGCACTTGGCTTAGTCTGAGACTAAGTATTTCACTCCGAGACTGAGTAATTCACATGCTCTTGGCATGTTGAGGCTCCCAGCGACATCAATGAACGGAGCGAGGACAGTAAGAATCTTGAGAGTTGAGAGCTCCAGGGGTATTGTTATCCTCCTCTGTTTCTTAAAAAAATTGTAAAATCCTTTTAAGGCAAGGGCCCATGAACATTGCCTTAGTTTGGATCCCCCAGAAACTGACCCCGGACAAGGGCATGGGCGCAGGTGATCTGTTTGGGAGATCTCTCCCAAGAAGCACAGGGCGGAGAGTGGGGTAAGCGTCACAGGGAAGAGAGAAGGGTCGGTTGTGAGCTGGTTACCACTATGGGAAACTGTGGCTCAGTCCCACTGGGGACCCTCTAAAGAATCATGTAAAACAGACCTTCAAATTGTCTTCATCTGTCTCCCAGGACGGGGAGGCTGAGGTACTTATCCACTGATTCCATTCCCCACTGGATGCCTGGGGTGCTAAAACCCTCGCTCTTCCAGACTGTTCTGCATGCAAGCTGAACAAGCTCCCAGGGAGCCGGAGAAAACCCACAGCATAGAAGTGGGGACTCTGGCACTGGGAGGCTGTCCCCATGCACTGGATATTATTCAGCCAGAAAAAAGGAATGAAGTGCTAATGCTACCCTGTGGATGAACCTCAAAACCATTATGCTAAGTGAAAGAAGACAGGCATGAAGGGTAGCACACCGCATGATTCCATTTATATAAAACATCCAGAATAGGTACATCTATAGAGATAGAAAGTAGATTAGTGGTTGCAAGGGGGTGGAGCGGGTTAGGAGGAAATCGGGAGAGACTGCTAATGGGTAGAGAGTTTTCATCTGGAGTCAGAAAAATGTTTTGGACCAGTAGAGGTGGTGGTTACAGAACATTGAGAATGTACTAAAAAAAACCCCACTGAATTCTTTGCTTTAAAATGGCTAATTTTTTGTGACATAAATTCTACCTCAATTTTTAAAAATGGATTAAGAAAAAATGTGCAGTGGGACTGTCTCTTGCAGCTGCAGGTGAAATTGGAGGTGAGCGGAGAGCATGTGGGGAGGGGCGGCAGGGGTCCCCACTGCAGTGTACACTCCGATTCTGCAGATTCACTCACTCCCACGTGGCATCCACTGCCAGAGAGCTTGCCACTCTCCGGTGAGGCCAGTGGGACATTCTTCAGCCCCCACTGCCACAGCTGGTTCTGCAATCCCAACTGGCACATTGAGCATTTCTCTCCTGCATCACCAATTCTAAATCGCACCCGGTGATAGAAACTTTCATCATCTTCTTTCAAATACTATGACCTGGACAGACACTTTCTGAAGGTTCAGTGCAGCCTGGAATCAACCTGTTTCTTCCCTCAAACACCACTCAGGACAATACCTTTACTCTCACAATGGCTCAAGAAAATGGGTGCACCAAAGAGGAGAGACAGGGAAGGGAAGGGTGGGTCTCTCTGTGTGGGATCAGACACAGACCCCACATGACGATGACACACATTAGTTATTATTATTTTGATCCCACACAGAGAGACTGGAAAAGAGGAAATGCACAGGGTACAAGGCACAGAGAGGCATAGAAGGGAAAAAAAGAAACAGCGTGAGAAAAATAGACACGTCAGGAGGAGAGTAAAATTAGAAAGAAAGATGAGAACCAGGATACTCTTGACCTCTCAAACTCCCCTTGGGAAATGGGAGACTCTGCAGTCTCCCCTTTCTGCTAAGGAAGCCTGGAGAGCCCCGGACAAGATGCAGCCTGTCTCCCCTGCAGACCAGAGAGCCAGAGGGGCTCAGACCGCTGAGGATTAGGAGCTGCCTAGCGAGAGCCCCTTCCCGCAGGGTAGGTACCAGCTAATCCCACTGAAGGCCTAGGGGAGTTGGTGTTCCCAGCGGAGCGAGTGTGGCTGGCTTGTGTCCAGTGCCGACTCCTGAAATGTTAGGCTGCACCAGAGCATCCAAAGTTCAGAGGCAGTATTAAAAAAAAAAAAAGAAAGAAAAAAGAAAAGGAAAAGAAGAAAAGAAAAGAAAAGAAAAGTTCAAAGGCAGCAGCTCCTGAGCAGCAGTTCCTAGTTTTGGTGCAACCCACTGGGCCAGTACCTTCCAAAATGGAACTCTAGAGACTTCTGCCGATCCTAGTACTGTTCATCCTCCTGGAGGGCATCCAGGGACCTGGGCTGGTTGAAGGGCTCCTCATCAGTAAGTGTTGAGGACTCGGTTTGTGGTGAAGAAAGGGAATTCAATGGGGAGGAGAGAGGAAGGAAAAAGGAACAATTTCACAGATGAGGGGTGTTTTCCTCTGTCTCAGCCTGGGATCCTGGGTGGGAAGGGGAAGTTATTTGGAGCCATTTTTTCAGCCCCCTTCCTCTTGGCAAGGAGACTTTGGTGAATGCAGGAACCTAAGTCTGTGGCAACTGACTCTTCACTGCCATTGCAAGGAGTTCTTCCAGGAGGTGCCTGGACCTAGAACTCATGAGATGGACTAAGGGACTGGGAAGCCCAAGGAACTTTCCCATAAGAGACACAGGCCACTCCCCCAGGACCACCTCATCAGCTCCCACATCCTCCCATGGCAGCCCCCAAAGGTTTCCCCACACCCACACCCATGCCCAGAGGATCCTTGCCTTTGGGGTGAAAAATGGTCCTCAGAAGTCCCTTGGAATGCTGAACTATGAAGGCCTGTAATTAGCAGCTTTATATACTGACCACTTTAAAAGTAGTGGTTGAAAGTGAGTGCTCAGGAGCCACACGTTGTAGGTTCAAATCCTGCCTCCACCCCTTAGTAGCTGTGTGATCTTGAGCAAGTTCACATAACCACCCTGTGTTTCAGATCCCTCTGTTTATAAAATGTGAATATTAACAGTACTTCCCCATAGAGTTGTATTGGGCATTAAGGAGAAAAGACCAGGCACATAGTAAGTGCTTCCTCAATATTAGTCATTATTATTTTGCCCCAGGCAGTTTGACAATGGCTTTTCAAACTTTGTTTCATTAGTCTTCAAAACAACCCTATAGACAAATGGGGAAATCGAGGTTCTTAGAGGGTACCTGCCACACCAAGGGTGGTGCAAAATCAAAGCCCAGCCACCTGATGCCAGAAATGGAGGTTTCAATCATCGCCAGCTACGGCGCCTCCTGGGGAAACATCCAAGCACAGGAAGGCAGAGTGACCAGAATAGTCTTAGAGGAAAGCATCCTTCTCTCTGGAACCTTACAGGTGGTGAGGGAAGCGGGTAGGGTTTGCTTTAGGGATTAGGTGAGTTGTTATGGGGTTGGGGATGTGGGTGGTGGTGTGAAATTTCTGAGCCCTCTGAGGGTCACTGCCTTCTTGGGACAGGGGAAGTGAAAACAAGTTTCCCTAACTCTGCAGTGGTGCCCTGGGCCTTGGAAGGGAGAGCACTGGTCCCTTTAAGGCCTCAAGGGAATATGTCTTTCCCTCCCTTAGGAACGTGTCCCAAAGTTAGAGTAAAATGTGAAATCGAAGAAAGGAACCACGGACATTGCCCAGAAAAGATGAAGTGTTGCCTGTTTTGCTGTGGAAAGAAATGTGTAGACCTCAGAAAAGGTAACTCAGAGACCCTGTGAATTACCCAATGCTCTCACCTCCTCCCCCACCGGCACTGCCTTGCCTGAGTCCCTCTCTTGGTTCACTGATGGCTGGTCTCTGTCCAGGAGTCTCGGTGTGTCTTCTGCTTGACACAAACCTGCCAGTGCTGGACTTGGGAAATGTGGATTTAATTTCATTTCTTCCCCTATTTTGGCGTGTGACATGAGCACTGTGGTTTTTCCTTTCTGGGCCTCACCTTCCCCAACCATAAGACAGGTGCGGGTATTGGACAACAGGCTCTCTCGGCTACTCTTGGGTGATCCTCTGAGATGCCAAGTAGCCACCAAAGTCCCATCAAATGCCAACATTGTGTCAGGTTATATAATGGCTACAAGAGATAGGGATATGATCTGTATTTCCTGGCTTTTTTCTCCAGGCCTCTCTGTCTATACAAATCAGCAATTCTTTCCCTGACCACCTTAGACCTCCTACACTCTTTCCTCTCTGCCCATTTTACTGGGCTCTAAAGACCATCAGGGACTATTCATTCAACAAATATTCATTGGTGGCCTGGCACCTATGACAGGCTCCACTCACTCTCTGTGGCCACGGAGATCAGAAAAGTTTTTCCTGGAAAAGGAATCCATGATTTAAGATCTGAAAGATGGGCAGCACATAGGCAAAAGTGGGAGGGAAAAGCCTTCTAGGCACAGGTAACAGCACGTGCGAAGGCTCCGTGTTAACAGCATGCCCAGGCCCAGCAAGGCAGGGACGCAGACAGTAGCATGGGCACAGTAGGAGATGAGAAAGATGAAGCTGGACTTGGTGGGGGCGGGGGTGAGGGATTTGCTCTTGGTCCTAAGAGCAATGGATTATCCACATCCAAATCCCTTACCATCCACGTGACCTCAGGAAGGTTACTCAGCCTCTCCAAACCTCAGTTTCCTTATCTGCATAATGAACACCAAGAGGGCCTACTTCATAAGATTAAATGTTAATACGTGTCAGATGCTAAGAACAGGGCCCAGCACTCAGTAAGTGCTGTAATTATCGTTCTGTTGTGCTTCAGACTAAGAGATTCTAAAGAACTCTGTTTGTACCTCATAGTACTGTGGGCAAAACAGTTGTTCGTTCAATAAATGCTTCTTTAAGTTCAGGATACATTCTTTTTGTTTTTTGTTTGTTTGTTTCTGCGAATACCCCTGAAGAATCCACTCTGTGCCAAATTATCTGCTAGGAACTGCTGTACCAAGATGACATTAAAGCACAATCCCTACCCTCAAAAACTTCATGCTCTCATGGAGGAAACAGAAAATATGAACAGAAAATTAAATGAAGTGAAGAAAGTATGTTCAAGATTGAGAAGCAGTTAAGAAAAACAAGGGGTAAAGAATGGCTTCGGGAAAGACATCATCCAAGAGCTGATGTCTGGGAAGGGTTTTAAAGAATGAACAGGAGTGCACCCAGCTAGCAAGAGAGGAATGGAGATTTCAGGCATGTGCAAAGGCAGGGAGGTGTGTAAGAATGTGATTATTTTCAGAGCATGAAGTTCCAAAGGGTGAGTGTTGGGGGCAACAGGAGATATAAAGTCGGAGAGGAGGAGGAGGAAATGGATTCTGAAGTCCTTCTGGGTTTCGATAGAACTTTATTTTGAGCCCAATGGATCAGTCATTCTGGAAACCAATGTGGAGCAGATTGGAGAAGTCTTGGAGATCAGTTGGTGGCCTTTCATGGCAGTCCTGGCAAATATATAATGATGCTTGAGTTAAGCAAGTGGCAGAAAAGAAATAAAGGAGAGCTATTCAAGGGGCAAAATCAGCGAGACTTAGTGTTCAGATGCTGGGGAGGTGCAGTACGAGAGGCCATGTGGTATCGCAGCTGTTCCTCACAGCTGCTCTGCAAGACAAGCAGGGTGGGATTTTGTATTCTTGTCTCACAGACGAGGAAGTCAAGGATCAGAGAGGTAAAGTGAGTGGTCAAGGTTCACACCGAACTGGGAGCACAGCCCTGAGCCAAATTCGCCTCTCAGGGGAGACAAAGAGAGCAATGGCCGGAGAAAGAAAAAGATGAACGTTCTCTAGGGAGACAGGTACCCACACCACTGTGCTCTGTGATCTCCCTGCAGACATATGCGGTTTGCCACAGGAGGCTGGCCCCTGCCTGGCCTACATTCCACGCTGGTGGTATGATAAAGAAACTGAGCTCTGCTCCAAATTCATCTATGGCAGTTGCCTAGGCAACAATAACAACTTCCAATCTGAAGCTATCTGTGTGGTCACCTGCCAAAAAAAATGTAAGTCCAAGGGGCCCCAGTCTCCTGTGCTCACCAAGGCCACACGGAGAGGTCTGGGTGTTGGCTGGTGTGTTCCAAGGCCTTGATAGGCTTGGGGCGGACAGAGCCAGCTCCAATCAGGACACATGAATGCACCTTGCAGAGGTGTAAGTAGAAGGATATTTTGGGAAAGAGAGGGTGGGAAGGGAGACAGTAGTCAAAGGGAAACTGGCAAGCATGAGGGGAGTAGGGGTGCAGAGAGAAGGAGGAGCATAAACAGAAGCGGTGGGGCATCCCAGGCCAAGTCAGAGGGAGGTCAGTAGGCCCAGCCCTGCGCTGGACCCCCTTCCCCAGCCGATCAAGACAGGCCTTTCCAACTCACCAAACTTTGCCGCCACTTTTCTTCCTTTTTAAGTTGATTTATACCTAAGGCAATGACATGCTTTATTGGCCAAACCAAGACACTTTTGAGAGTGTTTCAAAGTTGGGTGCCATTAATTCTTACACAGGGGCAACAGGCAAAAACTGGACCCCACTGAACAAATCAGAACTCATGATCACTCCATGAGCCCCCAAACTCATCTCGCTACTGTTTTTTTTTTTTTTTCCTGCCAAATGATGTAAAAATGATCCCACCTCCTTTTTTCCATCAACTGCAAGATTTGGTTCCTAAAGTGGCCGGGATTCAAGCATCTCACCCTTTATCCTTCTGTCTCACAGACTCATCTTCCTGGATGGGATAACGAGGAGCCAGAACGACCTCCAGGGTTTGGCTCGTAGTCCAGGGCTCTCTCCGAGTGTGTCTGGTGGATGCCCCACCTCGGCTTCCACAGGCCAAATCTCAGTCTCCAAGACCTTGGCAGTTCCAAAAACTGAACCCAGGATTTTCTTACTCCTTTTCCTCCAGCTTGGCTTCTCTTCGAACATAATGCCCTATGCCCTTTGACCTCTTCTCTGTGTGAGTGAGACCCTATCTCTTCAACTTTCATGACCCCCGTTTATCCCTTTGAAGCCTCCAGTTCCCCCTAATAAAATGCTCTGTGAGGTCTGATCTCTCTGAGGCTGAATAATTCATGCCTACCATATGTAGATATTCGCATCTCCCTCTACGCAGTTTTCAGAGAACAAGAGGTCATTGGGTTTTCTGGTGACACCAAAAAAGGGAGAGAGGTGTATGAAAATCCTGCATATTAAGAACTCTGGTGACACTGTTACCCTGGTAAAATTGCCATAAGATGCTTAAGAATTGAGCCAGAACAGATCCAGGTTTTGTATGGTCTAAACCTTTGACTTGCAGACACAGTGGGTAGGATGGTGGTTGCCAGGGGAGGGGAAATGGGGTGATGTTGGTCAAAGGGTACAAAGTTTGCAAGGTGAATAAGTTCTACAGATGTAATGTATGGCATGGTGAGGATAGTTAACAATACTGTACTGTATACTTGAAATTTACTAAGGGGATAGATCTTAAAATAAATCTCGACACTTACACGCACGCTCACAAACATGGTAACTAGATAGAGGTGATAGATATGTTAATTAGCTGCAAGTGGTGATCATTTCACAATGTATATGTGTTTCAAAATACCAAGTGGTATGCCTTAAATGTATAAAATTTTATATGTCAATGATATCCTAATAAAGCTGTTTGAAAAATTTACAGTTAAGTCCAATTACTGAGAAAATGAGGTTTAATGCAATTGTTAGAAAATAATCCCAAACAGGTAAGATATAATGTTTTTAAAGTAATTGACATGATATGAAAGAAAATCAGTACTATTCTGGAACTAAAATTCTAAACGATTACAATAAAATTGTGCCAAATGTCTTGCTATTAAAAAAGTCTATTCCAACCTGAACAGCAGAGTGAGACCTCGTTGCTACAAAAAATTTCAAAATCAGGTGTGTGCTCAGCCACTTGGGAGGCTCAGGTGGAAGGATCACTTGAGCCCAGGAATTCCAGGCTGCAGTGAGTTATGATGGCACCACTGCACTCCAGCCTGGGTGACAGAGTGAGACCCTGTCTCAAAAAAAGGGGGCGGGGGTGGGCATGGTGGCTCATGCCTGTAATCCTAGCACTCTGGCAGGCTGAAGCAGGAGGATTGCTTGAGCTCAGGAGTTCGAGACCAGCCTGAGCAAGAGTGAGACCCCCGTCTCTACTACAAATAGAAAGAAATTAGCCAAGCTACCAAAAATAGGAAAAATTAGCCAGGCACATGGTGGCGCATGCCTGTAGTCCCAGTTACCTGGGAGGCTGAGGCAAGAGGACCGCTTGAGCCCAGGAGTTTGAGGTTGCTGTGAGCTATGATGATGCCACTGTACTCTGGCCTGAGTGACAGAATGGTTTAAGGAGATATGTATGGGTGCCAAGTTGACAAGAGGTGGACTTGTGATGGTTAATTTTATGTGTCAACTTGGTTGGGCCACAGGTGTCCAGATATTTAGTGAAACATTATTTCTGGGTGTGTCTGTGAGAGTGTTTCTGCATGAGATTGACATTTGAATTGGTAGATTGCTCTCCCCAGTGTGGAGGGGCTTCATCCAGTCCATCGTGGGCCTGAATAGAATAAAAGTCTAAGTGAGAAATAATTCTTTCTCTCTGTCTAACTCTGTCTTCAATCTGGAACGTTGGTCTTCTCCTGCCTTCACACTCAGCCTCAGACTGGAGTGCACCGTGGGCTCTCCTGGTTCTCAACCCTCTGACTTGGACTGGAGCTATGCCACGGCTCTCCTGGGTCTCCAGCTTGCTGACTGCAGATCTTGGACCTCTCAGCATCCATAATCATGTGAGCCAACTCCTTACAGTAAAAAGAAAAAAAAAAAAGAAATATATACATTATTAGTTCTGTTTCTCTGGAAAAACCCAGACTAATACAACAGGTCCGGCAATTTTTTACAAAACTAAACATTTATCCTAAGACCGAGAAATTCTGCTCATAAGTATTTATTTAAAAGAAATGAAAACAAATGTTATCAAAGACACTTGTACAAGAACATTCATAAAATCTTCATAATAGCCATAAATTGGCAACATCTAGAGGTCCGTCAATAGGAAAATGGAATAAATGAACTATGGTATATTCGTACATTGGAATATGATGGAGTAATAAAAAGAAATGAACTATTAGTATATACAACACAATGAATGAATCTCAAAACATTATACTAAGTGAAAGAAGCCTTATGCAAAACAGTACATACTGTATGATTTCATTTATATAAAAATCTGGAATATGTAAAACAATATGTTGCAAGAACAAAAAACAGTGGTTGCCTCTGGGGGAAGTCAGCTGAGGGAGGAAATTGACTAGGAAGGACCTGATGAAACCATCTGGGGTCAAGGTATTATTCTAAATATTTATAGGGGTTTGGCTATGTGGGCACATAAATTTGTCAAACACAGCATATATACACTTCAGACTGTTTACAAATTTCACATCAAAATAAAAATGTAAACCACTATTGAGCTCTAAATCATTATATCCATGATGAAGTATTTGGGGCGAAATGTACCAAAATACATAATTTACTTTGAAATGCATCAAAAAAATAAGATGGATTAATGTATAGATAGAATGTATAGATGGATAAAGCCATTGCAACAGAAACCTCCTCTGCCAAGTCCCTGGGAGATCTTGAGCAGAAATGGACATGAAGAGTTGTCTTCAAGCAATCCAGGGGGGTCAGGTGTTTGTATTTTGTCACAGGCCAGTCATTGGATGTGGGTAAAGTGACTCCTTAGGCCAAGAGCAAGTCTCATAGAGAAATTCAGCTGTGAGTCTTCAGCAGCCAATACTCCTAGCAACTGGGGGAATGAGGGCCTCAGTCCTGAAGGGGCATCTAGGTGATGGCCCACAGAACCCATATAACATTAGATATTAGGTGTGAGATTTTGTAGGTATTAGATCCAGGAGTTCCCAAATTCTACCCAAAGTCTCACTTCCCCTTCATGGAGGGAGTCTGACTTATGGACAAAACAAGAGCCAAATGTGAAACAAAGTACTGCTGTGAAATCTAAGGGCAAGACACAGCAATACTCAGTGCAAGGTTTTCTGATTAAAATAGAGTTGTATCACATGGCTTAGGCTCTCCACTCCCACCCCACATCCGAATTTTAGAACAACACATTCAGGCATAAGTGCTAGCGGGGAAAGAGAGATAGCTATGTCTTCAAAGTAGATAACAACTAGCATGAGGATATAAATTTATCATCCAAACAGGACACTTCTGAGAGTATAAGGAGGAGCTATTAGTAATTATACTAGAGCAACAGGTGCAAATCAGGACTACTGGGGAAAAACAGAATGTATGGTCATCCTAGTTATTGTTAGTTAACTTACCCATCTAATTGCAAGTCATGGGAAAAATACAAAAAACAAAACCACACACACACCCCAAGAACAGCATGTCTCTTAGGTATACGGCTGATACATTGCATCTCTAGCAAGTTGTAGAGTAACACATATTTGAGGAGGAGGCTCATTATAAAGTAAGTGTTTCATTATAAATATTTATCCAAGGGAAAGACTTCTAGTAATATTGACCTAAAGAGGTCAGGTGATTTCTCTTCACAGAAAACAAGTATAAAACTGGATGAGATCGTCAAAAACAAACCAAGGTGCTGGAAATTCACCAAAGTAAAACAACAAATTGAGAAACATTTATTCTTGTAAAACAGAGCTTCAGTTCCGAGAAGCTCAATAAACCCTGAGTAGATTAAACACATACCTAAAAAACCACACTTAGACACATCATAGTCAAACTCTGAAAGACAAAGAAAAATATTTGAAAAAAACTAGAGAAAAAAATGACTCATCACATACAGGTGACCAATCATGGAATTAATAGTTGACTTCTCATCAGAAATGAATGGAGACCAGAAGGCACTGGAATAATATAGTCAAAGTGCTGAAAGGAAAAAAAAAAACCATCAAAAAAGAATGCTATATTCAGAAAAACTACCCTTCAAAAATAAAGGCAACAAACCATATGTACAACAATAACTACTATCTATAATATATAAAGAACTCTCAAAACTTAACGGTACACAATCTAATTTAAAAATAAGCAAAAGACATGAACATTTTGCCTAAAATAACACACAGATGAAGAATAAATACATGAAAAGACATTCAACATCATTGGACATCAGGGATATGCAAATTAAAATCACAATGCTATATCGCTATACATCGATCGAAATGTCTAAAATAATAGAGAGTGACAACAGCAAACATAGATGAGGATGCAGAGAAACTTGGCATGCTTTGGGGCATGGAAAATTCTACAATTGCTCTGGAAAAGAGTTCTACATTTTCTTATATAACTAAACATTCAATTACCATACAACCCAGCAATTGCAGACTTGGGCATTTATCTCAGAGAAATGAAAACATATGTTTACATGAAAACCTGTATGTGAATGTTCATAGCAGCTTTATTCATAACAACCAAAACTGAAAACAGCCCAGATGTCCTTCAACAGGTGAATCGTTAAACAAACTGTGGACCATCCTTGGACTACTACTCAACAATGTAAAAGAATGAACTGCTGATATATATAACAACTTGTATGAATCTGCAGAGAATTATGCTGAGTAAAAACAGAAAAGCCAATCCCAAAGGGTTAAACACATGTGATCCCATTTATATCATTTATGTAATATATTTAAATGACAAGATTTAAATAAAATGAAGAATGGGTTAGTGGTTGCCAGGAGCTATGGATCGGTGCGGGGGGTGGGGGGGACAGTGGGAGGGAGAGAGATGTGGTATAACAGGGCACAATTAGGGACACCTGTAGAACCGTTCAGTATCTTCATTGTGACGGTGGATACACAAATCTACACACATGATAAAATCATATAGAACTAAGTACATGCACACACACACACACAAATGATTACAAGTAAAACTGAGGAAATCCAAATGAGATCAGTGTATTGTTTCAATGTCAACATCCCAATTGTGATATTGTGCTACAGTTTTTCAAAATGTTACCATTGGGGGAAACTGATAAAGGGTACAAGGGATCTCTGTATTATTTCTTACAACTGCATGTGAATCTACAAGTATCTCAGTAAAAATTTCAATTAAAGAAAATAATGGCAAAATAAAGCCTTTCTCTTATAAAGAAAAACTGAGGGGAGTTGATGCTTCTCTCAGATCAAACCTTATCCTTAAGGTTGAAAGGAAATGACATCAGATGGTAATTTGGATCCACAGAAGGAATGAAGAACAGAAATGGTAAATATGTGGGTAAATATAAAAGTGTGTGTGTGTGTGTGTGTGTGTGTGTGTGTGTAGGGGTGTGTGTGTAAGTGTATGTGTGTACCTATATATATCTCTCTATGGTTTCTTGATTTCTTTAAAAAGAATAAGATTCTTTGAAGTAATAATATAACACGGTACTGTTAGGTTTATAACATACATAAATGTAATATATATGACAATAAAAGCACAAAGAAGCGGGCAGGAAATGGAGTTATAGCGGTGCAAAGTTACTATATTTTTCTGGAATTAAGCCGATAGATATACACCCAATTCTAATACATCTCCATCCAAAGCCTAGGCTCTCTCTGCCACACCAGACCCTGCCCACTACATCATGGGTTCCTTCCTCTACCACCAGACTCCGTTTCTAGAAGGAATAAAGCCCAGAAGTGGACAGACATTGAGTTCATGGAGACCTGATGGTCTGTCTGGGACATGAGAACTGTTGGTGGGGACAGTGACCCTTCTGAGGGAGAGAGATCCTTGCGGGGTGGTGGTGGTGATGGAATGATGGGGTATAAGGAGTTAACAAAGGCTTGAGTCAGACAGACTTAGTTAAGTCTCAGTCCTGGAGATAAACCTGGACACATCTCATGACTTCCCTGAGTCTTGGTTTGCTCATCTGCGAAATATGCAAAACAATAAAACCTGTGTCATAGAATTTTTGTCAAGATCACACAAGACAATTTATGTAACATGCATAACATACGACCTGGTATGCAGGAAATGTTCCATAAACAGTAAAGATTAGTGATTAGTATTATTGGAGCAAACAGTACAAAATTCAGGCACCACTTCATGATCCCAACCACCGAGATGTAAACCCTATGGCGTCACAGCTACAGGAAAGGGGTCAACTTGGAGCCCCCCACAGTAGGAATTTCCCACATCTCATGGAGAATTTCAGGCTCCTGAGTTCTATAGACATTTTCTTCCCTACTCTGAAGTCCCTATTTATGTCCCTATTCATAAAATGCTAAAACTTATCCTTTGCTAAATTTTTCACTTGGGTTTCTGAAGACATAAATTGTCTCTTAATGCGACCAACCCTATTTTCCCCCTCTGGATATTCGAACATCAGTAAGTCAAAAGAAAATTAAACTCTCTTGGTACGTGTGTGTCTATGAAAAATGTATTTGTCGTATATATATAAAGCAGGCCTCCTTTCTAAGTCCTTGTTCTCCCGTTTGGTAAACATGGGATGATAACTATACCCATCGTAAGGACTTTTCATGAGAATTTAATGAGACAGGGCAGAAAATTACCTGACACACAGTAGGTGCTCATAGGATGCTTGTCCCCTTCCCCCTTCTAGAAAGATAAAGGTCATATGGAGGTTAGAACCTGAATGGGGAAACCTTTTTCTTTCAAAATCCCACCCTATGTACTTTCCCCATCCTACACCACTCAAATTAATGGGTCTCAATCGAAAGTAATTAAATATTCTTTACACACGCACACGCACATGTTGTTGACACAATCAGACGTCTTTGATGCGTATAAGTGCTGGATAACTAGCAAGAGCTGCCTGCTAGCTGCTCTCATGCGTTTTTAATAAATCTTACACTTGCCCTTCATTGTCTGGAATTACAGTAACACAGCCACCCAGGTCCCCTGGGGAAGAGCCAAGTCACCAGACCTTGACCAAAGATCCCCAGGGCAGCCCAAGCACAGGATTCCTGCCTCTCAAAGGCCAGATCCTCTCACACCCACGCAGAAGCCCTGTTTAGCCAAATAAATACAGGCACACCTCATCAAGCACTGCCCCCCAGCACATTGAGTTCATATTGTACTGCTAATGTTGGAAATGTTTTTATAAATTTAACAAAATATTTATATCTATAACTCTTCTGCAGGGTTTCCTAGCCTTGGCACGATTAACATTTGAGGCCAGATGTGGTGAGCTGTCCTGGGCATTGTAGGATGTTTAACAGAATCCCTGGCCTCTACCTACTAGATGCCAGTAGGTGCCTCCGACCCCTCAGTTGTGACAATCAGAATGTCTCTTGACATTGCCAAGTAAGTGTCCCTGGAGGCAGAATCGCCCCCCTCCTCTGCTCTCCTGAATAGTGTGTTTGAAGGCAGCTTCTCGCTTCCTGGTCCGCTGCTCCAGAAAAGGCAGCGCTGTGATAAGCTCCCAACCTAGAAGCATCGATAGGCAACTCTGCTTAAATGACAAATGTTAGTCTGTTCACTCCCTAGGGGCCTCCTTCTGCCATTATTTTGTTTTCTGATGAACAAATTTGACCGCCCAAGAGGGCCAAGGAAGGAGATACCAGGAATAATGCTGGTGGACCCACCAAAGTGCAAAAAGAAGACCAAGTATGGTGCTGATCCGGTTAGCACTCCAAAAAGGCACCGAGCCACGCACACACATTCCCTGCAAGTGGCACGTGCTTATGTGTGCATTCGCAGGGTATGAAGCATTTGAACAGTCACTGAACACTGCCAATTCTGGGAAGTATGCTAAACCAACACAATTAATCGCAATTTCTAGATGAGAAAACTGAGCCTTGAGGAGGTTAAATGACTTGCCCAAGGTCAAGAGTAGCTGGACTGGAATCAACCTAAGGGTCCATCCGGGATGAATGGACAAAGAAAACGTGGTGCCTATACACACCGGAATACTCAGGCTTTTAAAAGAAGGAAATCCTGCCATTTGCAACCACATGGATGAACCTGGAGGAATTATGTTACGTGAGATAAGTCAGGCACAGAAAGACAAATACCGCATGATCTCACTTATAAGCTGAATCTAAAAAAGTTGAACTCATAGAAGCAGAGAGTAGAATGGTGGTTACCAGGGTCTGGGAGGTGGGAAGAACTGGGGAGACATTGGTCAAAGGGTACAAAATTTCAATTAGACAGGAGAAATAAGTTGTGAGATCTATTATACGGCATGGTGACTATAGTTCATAACAATTTATAGTATACTTGAAAATTGGTAGGAGAGTAGATTTTAAGTGTTCTTACACACACAAAAAAAATGACAATTATTTGAAGGAATGCATATGTTAATTAGCTCGATTTAGCCAGTCCACAATGTATAGATATATCTCAAAACATCATGCTGTACACCATAAATATATAGACACTCCTCAACTTAAGATGGGGTTACATCCCGATAAACCCACTGTAAGTTGAAAATATCATAAGTCAAAAATGCATTTAATACATCTAACCTACTGAACATCATAGCTAGCCTAGCCTATCTCAAATATGCAGGCTAATATAAAAACACATTAGTTGGGCAAAATCATCTAACACAAATTCCACTTTATTATAAATTGTCAAACGTCTCATGTAATTTATTGAATATGGTACTGAAAATGAAAAACAGAATGATTATATGGGTACTCCAAGTACTGTTTCTACTGAACGCCTATCACTTTCACACCACGGTAAAGTCAAAAACCATAAGAAGAACCATTGTAAGTTGGGGACTGTCTATACACAATTTTTGTTTGTCAATCAAAAATAAATAATAATAAAGAAAAGAAATATATGACAGAATAATTTTTTAAAAAGAGTAGCTGGACTTAAGCACAATCCCAGACTTCAAGTCTGAGGCTCACTAAATCCCACTAAAGCTTTGTCTTCCAAAAAACTCAGATCTCTAGAGGATCCAGGAAGCAAGGCAGATGGGAATATGCTGGGCTTTGGTGACCGGGGTGTGTCTCTAGACAGAATGACCCTCTGGACCAGACAACATTGGGCCCTCCTTCCATACTGTGCTTTTGACATTTCTATATAAATATACCGTGTCTACTCCTTCTCCAAGTAGGTGGCTTTTTCTGGCTTCCAGACAATGTGTGTGTGTTTTGTGTCCATAATTCCCTGGGAGCATCTAGACGGGACGGAGGCAGCACCTAACACTATGCCTGGCATACAGTGGGTACTTGGTAAATGTTCGTTGAATGAATAAGTGATACCGGGGCCTTGGAGCTGGACGGACCAGGGTCTCAGTCCCGGTTCTAAAACTAATTTGCTATCCATGTGACAATGGTCAAGGTAGTTTAATCTCACCTACAAAATGGGGGTTCTTATTCTTGCGGGATTCTGGTGTGGATTCGAGGGAGGCAATGTGCAAAGAGTATTTTGAGGGGTTCCTGGAAAAGTAAAGGCACTAAAACATGGTAGCTGTTCTTTTATTACTGTTAAAAAGGCTTCCACCCTGGAGCGGTAGTGAGGTGGCCTTGGTAGCCAGGTCAGATAAGGCTAGGAGGAGAAAGGCAGAGCTGAGCTTTGGCTGGACACCTGTTCCAGAGGCAGCCCTACCCCAGAAACAGCAGGAATTAAGGGTGAGTGAGCTGGATGTGGGGCAAGCCCCTTCCCCTAGCTTCCCTTTCTCCCTAAAATGGCAACCCCAGGCTGGGCCACTGTCTGGGTGGCACCATGCAGCTCCAGGCCCCTCCGCTGTTTCTCCCGATTCTCACTCTCTGCCGAGAGCTTCCATCAGAGTTGGAACAAGGTTGATGTGGAATGTGGGATCTCAAAGAGTAGACTGGGAATAGAATGGGGGTGGGGGGCAGAAGCACAAAGAGAGTTCACTTCTTAGCTCACAGAATAGGAGTCAATTCAATTCATTTCATCAAACACATATCGGGTGCACGGGATGTGCCAGGCGCTGTCCTAGGTGCTGGGCTTAAAGCAGTGAGCCAAAGACGCTGCCTTTGTGGAATTCTTATTCTAGTGGGAGAGAGACAGACAGTGCATAACAGATGGCAAGAGTGCTTAGGAAACAGAAAAAGCTGAGCAGGGGAAGGGGCCTTCAAAGTCTAGGGTAGGCCTGGTGGCGGGCAAGGAGGGATTGAGAAAAGGAGACATGAGCCAGAATCCAAGGGTGAGGGACTCAGCCGAGCTGGCCCTACTTACATGCAAAGGCTTCTTCCTGGACCACTTTCTTTGTGGAAGCTTAAAATCTTCAAATGGAAGTAGGGAGGTGAAGCACAGTGTTGAGATAATCTGCTAGACATAGGGACAGTAGAAATGTTCCCTGGAGATTCCCTTTTTAAAAATACTTATTATAATATACAAAAAGGGAGAGAGTAAAAATTTGTCAAAATCGCCTTCCAGAGATTATCACTGTCAATGTGAACAGCCTTGCACATACAGCTCTCTGCACATATGTTCGTGGAGCCATATAGATTCTTGCATGTAAATGGAATCCTAAATCTCCCAGTAACCCTACAGGCTGGTGGTGCTCAAAGTGTGTCCTCCAGTCCAGCAGCTGCAGCTACAACTGAGAATGTGCTAGTTCCCAGTCCCTCCTGGCCAGAAACTCTGGGGGTAGTTTTCACACAGTCTATGTCCTGACGAGCCTTCCGGATGATTCTGGTTCACATTCAAGTTTGAGAACATCTGTGGTAAGGAAAGGAATGTGGTGGTTACCAGATGGGCATACCTGCAGTCAGACACACGTGGGTTCAGGTCCTGGCTCCACCCACTATGAACCCTGCTTTAGCCTCTCTGAGCTTCAGTTTCTTCTTCTGTAAAATAAGGCTAAGGATCTTATCTGCTTTACTGAGCAAATGGTCTGATGTACGTAACGCTTTCAGTATAACTTAGCTCTCAATAGACCCTTGTCAAGCACTCAGAACAGCTTTTGCCACACTCAGAACACACACACACACACACACACACACACATACACACACAGAAACATAAACACATACAGGGTGTCATCAACTCCATTACATCAGAGAGAAAACAGGATGAGTGATTTTCCTGTGGTTTAATGGAATGGAAGAGCAGAGAGGCAGGACTGAGAAAATTAAAAAGCAGGTGGGACTCCGGCCCCTACGGAGTCACCTGGAAGGGTTCAAGGACTGATGCTGCTGTTACAGGATGTCTCAGGAACACGCCAACCTGCCCCACTCCCCTGCCCATCTTGACTGGACGAGCTATTCTGCCTCTTTCCCATTAGCCTTCACCCTTAGAATCAGCCCTGCAGGTAGGAGGATAAAACAGAGCCTGAACCTTTCCCCTGTCTAGGCTGCTGCCTGAAATTTCACCATAGGAATGGTCATTCATCCATCCATCCATTCATTCTACAAGATTGATTGAAAACCTGCAAGCTGGACCATGCTGGATTTGATTGTTGATCCTACCACGTTTATTGTTGTTAAAGGGTCCTACCACTTCCTAGCATGATGTTAGGACAAGTGCTTCTTTTCTCTGACCTTAGCTTCTTCACGTCATATTGGAAGTCGTAATAGCTACCATGCAGAGTAACTGCAGGGGTAAAACTACTCACATGGTGACAGCAACATGAAAGGAGGACACAAAGAAACTCGTAACCCTGCCTCAGAGGAGTTCGTGGTCATCGTTGTTTTCCTGTTAACAAATATTCGCTGAAAACTAAATGCCAGGCCTGTGTTAAGCACTAAGGCTGCAGAAACAAGTATGATGAGGTCCCTGTTCATAAGAGTCTTCTTGGTTAAAAAAGAGAAAGTGATTAAGAGCAGCTACTACTTATTGATTTATTTTCTATTTACTGATGTTTTCCACTGATTATCTCTACACCCCTAGATAAGCCTAAAATGTGTATATTACACCCCCATTTTACAGTGAAGGAAGTTTAGTGTCAAAGAGACAGGTTGTCTGTCCAAGGTCACATAGCTAAAAAATGATTAGGAAAAGTTTGAACCCTGTTCTTGGATTCAAAGCCGGTCCTCCTCTCATCATCATAGGATATGGACTCCAGAATTTACTATGAAGCAGGAGGTGGAAGCCTGAGAGATATTACTTAACAAATCCTAGTAAATCAGATCTAGAAGTTTGCTCAGAGATGATGGAGTTCAACTCCTTAATTTTACAAATGAAGACACGGAGACCTGGAGAAGTTAAATGTATGTAACATCACGCAGTAGCAAGTGGCAGAACGAGTATCTGAATCCACCTGAGTTGGATTCTCAAATCTGGGATTTTCACCACATTGGGCTACTCCCAGAAGTGAAAATGTCAACTCCTATATAGATGGACAAGGCCGTGGCTGGGTGGGAAGAGGTACGGAGCACAGCTATGGTGCACGGCCTCACAATTGTGCCCAGGGCTATCACAGCCCCTGGCACATGGGGCGAACAAGGGGAAGGTGATGGGTTTGGCCTCCTTCAACCACTTTATCTCCTCAGACCCTCTCAAAACCCTCTTGCCAGGTGTATGCAGTCTTCCTGCAGGAAAGGACATTTGTCAAGCCTCCTTCCAGTGATGGTTTTACAGCTTAAAACCTCATCAATATGAGATGTTTTTCTACAGAGGCTGCAGCAGAGGCAACAGCAACAACTTTTTGAAAAAAGGATGTGAGAAAGTCTGCAAGGCCATCTGATTTCCTAATAAGAACACGGCCTTCCATGGAGTCAGGATTGTTCTAGGGCCATAGAAGGCATTTTTGTGAACAAGAGATGCATTCCTCCACCCCCAAATTTATTCTCCCTGCTGTGTTCATAAAATCACTTCATCTCTGTGCCTGAAATTACACAAATGTTGCAATCATGTTTAAAATCTCAAGGCCTTTTTTTTTTCAATACATACATATGTACAAATACACTGGGGAAATTTAGAGAAGCCATTCACACCTTAGTATAAGTTACTACATAGCCCAACAGAAGAAAATGTTTTGAAAGATATGGAGGTGAATTTGGAAATCTGGGGCATGGTATTAGAAGGGCCTACATTGGATAAGGAGGAGATTACTGGAATCCTATGAAAAAGGAGACAAAGAGACATCAGAAACGAGGAAAGAAAGGGGAATGGGAGGAGAAACTGAAAATGTTAAGGTCACTTTTAATAAAAGTTAGTGAATTTTTATGAAAGCCCTTATCTATTAAGGATAAACCACATCTTCCTGCCACGGGCTACATGAGGAGAGGAGCAAAGAGCCCTGGTCCTGGAGTCCCTTGGTTTGCCTTAAGCAACACCAATTGCAACGTGGAGGGAGAGGAGAAAAACACAGGGATCATCTGGTTCGTTCATTTCAAGAGGGAGAAACAAAGCCCAAAGATGGGCAAGGATTCTTTAAAATCACAGGGTGGAAATGAAACAGAGGCACCCTTGACATTCCAAACTGCCCTTCCCACTGCACTGCAATGCCCACCCCCCGTAATTTTCCCAGACTTCATCTGGGAGGGAGGACAGAACTAAAGATGGAGCACTCATGTGGGCACTCTCCTTTATCTACCATTCTGATTCGGGGTCCTCCCCTCAAGTCCAAGCCAGCTGCTCGCCACTGCTCAAACAAGTGCCATCTATTGTGCCAGGCACTGAGGTAAGCTCTTCACGACCAGCACAAATATACCTGAGAGTAACTCTGAAAATCAGATTGGACCCATGCTACTCAAAATGTGGTCCAGGGACCAGCAGCCTGTAGGTCACCTGAGAAATGCAGAATCTCATAACTGGCATTGTAGCAAGATTCCTGAGTAATTCATGGGCACGTTCAAGGTTAGGAAACAGTCGTAGATGGGGAAAAAAAGGATAAAACAAATCGGGAATGTTTCCAAGGCCACACAGCTGGAAAGTGGCAGAGCTGGTCATTGAGCCCATGTTGGTTCATTTCCAAAATCCATGGTCATAAATGCTATGCCACACTCCTTCGTGGATCTCAGAATTTCCCCCATGGGGCTGATTTCCAGTGAACAGTTTTATTAAAAGAGTTTTAAAACACCAAGTTATGTTGCCAAGACAACAAACACATCCCACCCTTTTCTCCTCTGGCTGAAAGAGGGACCAGGCAGGGCCACTGTGAGAGTGGGTGGCCACTTGGAAAACACTGAAAACTGGACGCTTGGATCTTCTCTGGGAAAAATCAGAGGCAGAATCCTAAATGTCTTCCATGGACACTGTTCTTTTTCCAGCCTGGAGAGCCAAAGTCACGCCAGCCTACAGAGGATTCCACAAAGGAGAGACTGACCGCCGCATTCCTAGATCCTAGGCTCCATCCCACCCACCGCCATGTTCCCTCACTCTTCTCAACATCTCGCTGTGGGTAATATTCTCCATGGCAAATGCTAATCAGATATTCTGCCTCACCATAATGTCCTACAAATTCCTCGATTGTTCAACATCTAAATCACCAGCTCCAAGCTCTATCTCCCACCCATGAAAGCATCAGAAGCATCTGGCTTTGGGATTCAGGAAAAGAAATCATCATCTCAATAATCCCAAAGTCGGCATTAACCGCCCCCCCCCCAATCTCATGTCTAAAACTGCATCACTGTATCAACACTCAACAGCACCCTACAGCTCCAGACAAGACATATATATCTTCAGAGTGGGTGGAAGGCAAGGCAGTCCACACACCCACACGTCACTTACCCACTATTCACCCACCCTCTAGTGGTCCACCATCATCACCCATTTTTCACAACTGAAATCACCTCCTAACTGGTCTCAGGGCTTCTGCCCTTGCTCCCTGCAGTTCATTCGACAGAACAGCCAGAAGGATCCTTTTATGCCCTGGTACTCCTCTAGTCACAATCCTTTAATGGCTTCCCAGCTAACTCAGAGAAAAAGCCAAAACCCATACAAGTACACAGTCCCCCCCCATCATTTGCAGTTTCGCTTGCCACAGTTTCAGTTACCTGCGGCTGAAAAATATTATATAGAAAACAACAGACATAAGTAATCCGTAAGTTTTGAGCTGCACACTGTTCTCAGTAGCATGATGAAATCTCTTGCTCGGGGATGTGAATCATCCCTTTGTCCAGAGTATCCACCCTGTGCACACTCCCCAGCCGCTAGTCACTTAGGAGCCGACTCAGTTATCAGATTGACTGTCGCCCTTATTTTACTTTATAATGGCCCCAAAGGCACAAGAGTAGTGATGCTGGCATATTATCATAATCATTCTATTTTATTATTAGTTATTATTGTTAATCTCTTACTGTACCTAATTTATTAATTAAACTTTATCATAGGTGTGTATAGGAAAAAAAACATAATATTAACATATAAAGGGTTCCGTACTATCAGGTTTCAGGTATCCACTGGGGGTCTTGGAACGTATGCCCCACAGGTAAGGGGAGGGGACACCGAACTTGCCTCAGGTTCCCACTGGTGGGCCTGCAGCAGATGCTGTGGGACAGCACCCATATTCCCCCTTCAGGAATGTGCCCATTCCCCCAGCTACTGGGAGTTTGGTATTACAGATGACGGTTCTCACTGAGTCCCTCTACTCCTCTGCGGAAGCCAGGAGTCCAGAGCCTACCTCTCCTTCTCATTGGCGGCTTGAGTGTGAGCATGTGACATGGACTCAGCCAATCAGATGCTCTTTCCCTGGACTTTGGCGCTGGAGGATGCCATGCAAAGACCCAACAACTGTTGAGAAAGTGTTTACAGTGGGGGTGGGGGTGGGGGTGGGGGTGGTGGAAGTCTGGGGGTCACAGAGCACTGAGTGCCTGGCAGTGGCAGTGCCATTTATAGCAAGGATGAAACTCTGCTACAAACTCAGATATGCTGAAAATGTAAGTCTTTAAAATATATATATATGTATGTGTGAAAAATTGGCCTGAATTTCATTTTGAGCTCCCATTTAACCAGGTAATGAAAATTAATCTCTTTCATTTCGTTGTTTTTGGCCACCATCTACCCCCAAAGTTTGCTTCCACATTCCAATGCACTTAATTCCAATGCATCCAATGGGATATGTGCTTGATCCTTCATATATACACACTTTTTTATTCCTGCTGGGTCTTCAAATATTTTTCCGGCAGGTAACTACTGCATCCTTCTCATCTAAGGGAGTTCACTCAGTGACTTGTGTTCTCTGAATGCTGCTCCCTAGAACTGAAGAAATACCTGGCTGCTCTGCACCACCTGGGGCAATAGGAAACTCAGTGGGACTCTAAAAGCCCTGTACTGGGCACCCCGTGTACCAATTTCTGAACTACCCTGCGGGGGTTCTCAGTTCCAACTGTCCCCTGGTTTGTGGAAGTATACCCTGGCTATGGTCACTTCTCTTAATTCTCAAATATACCTGGTACTCTAACCACCATCCTTGTCCCTTGGTTCCCTTCTAACTCTCTTCCTTAAGCCTCCAATGGGGAGAATTTTATACACCTGCTGGAGAAGACGGAAGGGAGCAGGGGGCGGTAAAACCTGGTTCTGATTTACCATGTAGTCTTCTCTTTTGCACCTTCTCTTTTGAACTCTACAGGCCAAGAATTTAAATATTTTGTGAATTACATTCACTCCAGCCATGCGCACCAGCCTCTTGCACAACCCTCAGACTCCCTGAGCACACTGTGGCCTCCTTTGTCCTGGAACTGCCCTCTGTCTGGATTGCTCCTCCCATAGCTTGTGACATGGATGATGTCCTATTTAGCTCACTACTCGAATAACGCCTCATGAAGACCTTCCCTGACTACTCGCTGCAAAATTATCACCCACCTCTTCCCCATTCTCTGGACTCACTACTCCTCTTACCCAGCTTCATATTTCTCCATAACTTTCCCACCACCTGACATGCTATATATGTGTTAGTTCATTCATTTATTGACTACACCCACACCACACACGCATACACCCCCCACACCTCCTTGATGTCAACCCCCACCACCTAGACCAGAACATACAGTGGGTGCTCAATAAATACCTACAGAGGGAGTGAGTGCCCCTGCTGATGCTGTTTCTCAAGCAGGACTATCCCCTCCCTCACTGCTCTGTCTTTAGGACTCTAAAGCTTTTCAAGCTCCCACTCACTCACTCACTTCTTACTATCCCTCCAACCTCAAACCTGTACTTTCCTCCAGAACAGCTGTTTGTTTCCACCTAAGTATTACCATACCTGGCCCTCTGGGCTGGAGATGGGCTTTGGAGGCATCAGCAAAGCGGTTTGCTGTTGGAAACGGGAGGAGGTGAGTGCAGGAGGAAGCCCTGCCCTGAGTTCTGTTGGAGCAGCCAGGCTGAGTCGTTCTGGGAGGGGCCTCGAGGATGGCAGTTCCATGTGGATCCGCCTGTTTACCAGGATTCCTGGGCCCTGGGAGCCTTTTCCCGGCCAAACTAAACCTTGCTGTGGTCTGGCTACATCAAGCACAGCCCATCAAGACCTGGAAGAGGGGGAGGAAGGGACAAGTCCACAGCCCCTTTCTTCTTTTTTTCCCCTCTCCCAAACAAAGACACTCAGAGTCCCTGACCTACAGCATTCACTTGGCTGCAAAAGTTGATCGAAGAAAGATCCTGGGGCTCCCAACCCCTCCCTGTAGCACTGCTGTAGGTCTGTGTCAAGCCATGAACATGGGTCTCTGTTCCACAGGATAGGGTTTGTTAAAGTTGTCAACAGTAAGGCTTACTTTAAGAAATACCTGGCCGGGCGGGGTGGCTCATGCCTGTAATCCTAGCACTCTGGGAGGCCGAGGCGGGAGGATCGCTCAAGGTCGGGAGTTCAAGACCAGCCTGAGCAAGAGTGAGACCCCCGTCTCTACTGAAAATAGAAATAAATTAGCTGGACAACTAAAAATATATAGAAAAATTAGCCTGGCATGATGGTGCATGCCTGCAGTCCCAGCTACTCGGAAGGCTGAGGCAGAAGGATTGCTTGAGCCCAGGAGTTAGAGGTTGCTGTGAGCTAGGCTGGTGCCGCGGCACTCTAGCCCAGGCAACAGAGCAAGACTCTGACTCAAAAAAAAAAAAAAAAAAAGAGAGCGATACCAAGTAAAATGTAGAAGACAAGAGGGTTAAACTGATTAGTATGCTCAAAAATGCTTGGTAATCCACCATAAAAATTAGTATAACACAGCCAAATACAGAATGAGAATCGTTTAACAAACAGATATCATTTGTCAGATTGTTTACACGCGCACAGAAGGGGACACGATAGTCAGTGCGGCATGTGCTCATGAACTCCCAAAGTATGGTGTGAAGATTGGCTGGCCAACTTACGCTGCATCGTATTGTACTGGCCTGTACAACCTGCTGGCTGTAGGTTTCCCAGTAGGTTTGGCATGGACAAGATCTATGAAGGTCAAGTGGAGGTGACCAGAGAGGAATACAACGGGGAAAACATTGATGATCAACTTGGTGCCTTTACCTGCGATTTGGATGCAGGCCTTGCCAGAACTGCCACTGGAAATAAAGTTTGCAGGCCCTGAAGGGAGCTGTGGAGCTTGTCTATCCACAGTAGCAAAAAAATTCCCTGCTTATCATTTGGAAGACAAAGAATCTGATGTAGAAGCACATCAGCGGTCAGAACGTTGCGATTCTACGCAGTACCTAATGCAAGAAGATGAAGGTGCTTGCAAGAAACAACTCTCCCAACATATAAAGAACCACGTAACTCCAGACTTGGTGGAGGAAATGTACAAAGCTCACGCTGCTACACGAGGGAGTCCAGTCTATGAGAAGAAGCCCAAGAAAGAAGTCAGAGAGAAGAGGTGGAACCATCCCAAGAAGCGCCCCCACCCAGAAGGAAGATCGGGCCACTCAGAAGAAGGCAAACTCCCTCACACCCAGCAGCAGGCTGCTGAGAGCAAAACCAAACAACCATTTTCTATGAAGATTATTCAGATAAAGACAATAAACTTATTGACCAAACAGCTTAAAAAAAAAAAGTTTGGTTCTAGGCCAGAGGCTCCTCCTGGTCTAAACCACCCCAGTTTTCTCACCTGCCCCATTCCGCCCCTCAGCTTGCCTTCCCTGGCACATCCTTCCTGTCCGCTGCTGGGATCCCTGGCAACCTCCACCTCGTCCACCCCAGGAGACCCCTGGGCCAGGGCCCCCTTAAAAGAGCCCCATTCCTCTTAAGACTCTGGTGGGGGACCCCTGCTCAGGGTGCCCCTGGGCAGTCGTCTCACTCAGTAGAACTTCAACCACCAGGTCTGACATTCCACAGTTAGCACTTTATTTCTTGAGCTAAATCAAGGGTAGCGAATTTGCCTGCCAACCCCAATCAATGGGTGGCTGTAGCAGCTGCCTGCAGCCCAATGCTGAGGACTCTGAGGTCACGTACGGGTTCATGGAAAGGAGGGTCAGGAGTGATTCGGAGGGCAGAGTGGGTGCTGGTGGAAGGAATGATGGCACACGGACAATGCCTGTACCATCCCTGAGTTAGATGTCACCCTGCCCGGCCTGTTTTTCAGAATGCAAACCTGGGGAAGGAGAGGAGAAGTGGATGGGTGTAGTTACACGCTGTGTCCTAAAAACTCTTCCCAACCCATCACTGGGTGCCACTGTGTCAGCCTAAAGGGGATAGAAATCAGAAAGGGGGGGTTCAAAGAAAAGCAGCGCTGCCATCCACAGCTGGGGGCGGTCACCTGCACTGAGCATCTCCACTTCCACCGGGAAGCTCTTTCAGCTTTGCCCCTGGGGTGGGGGTTGAGGCGGGAGTGGATGGAGAAGCCCTGGGGTCTCATCTGACCTCTGACCTAGGTCAGGGACCCACAAGAGGATGAGGAAGATAAGGCTGACCAGACACCAAGCCAGGATGGCCGTAAACTCCAGACTGTCCCACACCTCTCTCCTTCTGCAGCCGGTAGAGGAGCAGGAAAGGACATAAAGGTTGTTCCCAGGGAGCCAGAGTCACAGCCATTACTTCCTCTCCTTCCTCCCCACTCCAAAGGCTAAATCCACACCCCAGGGATTCAAGTGAGAAATCACAGCAGTGGAACGAGCATGGGATTCTGGCGTTGGATGAGCCAAGTTCAAATCTTGGCCTTCGAAAGGCTGAAAGCAACCCAAATCATCATCAGAAGTGTGGTTAGATTCTGGGACATCTGAGCCAAGGAATACTATGCAATCATAAGAAAGAATGAAGAAATTCTTTATGCTTTACTATGCAGTCAAGGCCAAGATACATTGTTAAGTGAAAAAGGCAAGATATAGCACAGTATGGAGTGTCTGACAAGTCATGTAAAATGGTAGGTAGCTGAGAATTTTATATCTATGTATTCTTAGACAGAGAGAGGTGGTGGGGAGGGGGGAGGGAGGGAGAAATAGGCATAGAGGGGGATGTATAGAGAGAGGAGAGGGCTTGAGAGAGAGAATAATGGGGGGATGGAGAAAGGACAGAGAGAGGAGGATGGAGAGAGGAGGAGGAAGGGAGAAAGAGAGAAGGCTGGAGACACTGAGGGATGGGGGAATGGAAAGGAGAGGAAGAGAGAAAGAGAAGACAGTGTTGAGATACGCATCTGAAAGAAGACACAAGAAACTGATAGCTTTGGTTGTCTCCATACAAAACCCCTGAGTGGCTGGGGGCGGGGGGCAGGAAGTTAGGGTGAAAGACACTTATCACTGTATATCCTTTTTTTTAACCTTTTGAATTTTGATACCTGTGACTACATTGTTTATACTAATTAGAACCTTGATTTAAAAAATGACAAGGTTGGCCATCTTCTTTCTGTGCGGCCACAGGCAGGTGGCCTCCTGGAGTCCTGGTCTGTAGCAGGGACTGTTATTATCTGCTCTGTTTTGAGGAGCCAGGAGGTCTCATAAGCCAACGTCCCAGCATCATGTCTGGCACATAGGATGAGATGCTGCTGCTGCTGCTGCTGCTATCAGAACCGCCAGTGATGGATCCGAGTGATGTTGGAAGCATCCCATCCCCTCTCTGAGCTCTGTTTTCTCATGCATCACCCCAGGACAATAAAGACCCACCTCACGGTGTTGGTGTGAGCATTCTCCGGGGAGTGCTAATCCCCCTGAGACGAACCCTGAATTAATGACCATTGCTTCGGAGTCAATCCCTCCCTGGCCCTTGTGCCTGGATGATCTGGTCCCTCCCCACTTGCCCACCTGCCTCAACCCAAGTCAGGGGGTGACAAAGACAGAATGTGCTGAAAGTGGTTACTTTATTGACTGGAAAAGGGAGAAGCGTGATCAGCCCAGGAAGGAACACAGAGGCTAGAAAGAGGTGAGAGCAGCCGAGCTGGAGCCGGACACAGGGTCAGGCAGAAACGTCCCCTCCCTACTCTTCAGGCTGGTGGCCGCTGGAGCTGGAGGAAGAAAATCAAAATGATAACATCAACAACATTATCTGTCACATTAGACGAGAGTCTCCGCAGCTTAAATCCTGGACCAACTCCCCTGCCCCACCCTATCCTGCGTACCCAAGCAGCAAAGCCATACCTTGTTGGGGCTCTGCTTGCATTTTCCTACGGGTTCTAGATTCATCTGCTCTGCTTCACACCGTCCCCAGGGCACACCTGGGCATCATGGTCCCTGCTGATCAATGTGGCTTTCCTGAGGGGCCACGGTCATTTATCTCCCTTAGAATCCCTCGACCAACAGGCAGATCCGCCATGCCTTCATTCCTTAGGTTAAACTGACATTAGCTGATCAAATAGATTTTACCTAGTCCCGTTTTATAACCCAGATAATTGTGGCTCTGGGAGGTGAAAATGCTGGTTAAATGTCAGAGCTGAAATTTGAACCCAGATCTTCCTGACTGCAGAACACACCCATGGGGTCAGCGGTCATGGAGGCAAGAGACGGTTGGCACAGTTGCAGCGCTCTGGGCCCTAGGGAGACCATGTTCCCTCTGAGGCACTAAAGAGCATAGCCCCTCTCTGGGCTTCTGTTTTCTCACATGAGCACTCTGGGATCCCATCAGTGATCTTCAGGTTCCTTTGCTGAGAAATCGTTAAAGGTAGCACATGACAACAATGAGATTTCAACCCAAGAGCATGCCCTAGTTCCTGCTCTTTCTGTTCCCTCCCTGCTGCGCTGCACCAGACTACCTACCCTTCGCTCATCTTTTAGGACTGGCTGAGGGTCACCTCTCTGGGAAGCCTTCCCCAACTGTCCCTGTGCCATCCTCCCCCTGCCCCCGCCTGGGTGACATTTCCTCTGGTTTTCCACAACACTCAGGGCTGACTACAGGTAATGAGAGTGTCACCCATCCATCCGCCTCAGCCTCTGGACTGCTGGCTGTGGGCAGAGACGCGGTCCCCTTTCTGTCCCAGAGCTGGCACAGAGCCAGCAGCACGGTGCTGACTGCCCAATGGGCCAACTAAGTATTTGCTTCGTTGTTTTATTTTTCCTTTAGTTCCTTACACTTACTTTACGACTTAATATTGTTTTATTTTAAATTATATAGGAGGCCCCATAATCTTTTGCTTTCAGTGCCAGAGCCACTAGAGGTGGCTGTATTGAGCCCTGGCCTGCCACAAAATAAGTGCTCGACATGCTTCAAACACACGTTGGATGAACTGAATTCAAGTCAGCTGATCTCATGTTTGTACTGCAAAGCTAAGCTCTTTGGCGAAGCTCTCCACTGGCCATGCAGAGAGCTTCCTGCAGCCCTAACCCCTCCAGCCACTGTCCCCTTCTCCAGGACATAACTGCTCCCCCAAAACCCAGACACTTAACTCCCCCTTGCTTCCATCCTGGTCCAGGTCATCTCTCACCCAGCCTCTCGCAGGCACCTCCAAACACTTTCCCTGTGTCTGTCCCTGCCATCTGCAGTCCATTTGTCACACAGCAGCAGGAGAGGTCCCTTTCCAAAGGTGCAATGTCTCCGGGTCAAGACCAAAGTCTTTACGATGGCCAGTATAATGACCTCATAAGGCTCCGAGTGAGCTGCCCGCTCCCTCTTACCTCGCACCCTCTCTCCTTATTCCCCTGCCCTGCCCCACCTGCTTCTCCCTCCGCTGGTCCTGCAGTGCCCAGGGGTGCTCCTGCCTCTGCACCTGCTGCTCCCCCCGCCGCCCCCCGCACATCCCCACGGCTCCTTCCCTCGTTTCCATCAAGTCTTATCCAAATGCCGCCTTCCGGGTGGGGCTTTCCCTGACTGCCCCATGCAAAAACTGCAGCTCCGCTCCCTGCCCCCATCCTTTTTACCCCCTTCTCTGCTTCCCTTTCCTCCCGGCACTCTCCCGCCCGCAACGTACTACAAAATCTGCTTGCTTATTTGTTGTTTATCACCCACTAGAATACAGAGCCCATCAGGGAGATATTTTTGTCTAATCTGTTCACTCCTGGAACATCCCCAGCACCTAGAGTGGTGCACGGCACGTGATAGATGCTCAACAGATATTTGTCAAGTGAATGAAAGTAAATAAATAGCCAGGTGAGCAGCCATGTGTTCACCCAGGCTTTCCTTTTCAACCTGCTGCAAGTACCATCCCACCTAGGCATGCATGCACCTCCTCTCCCTGCTTCACCCACCTCAGAAGTTGGGAGTGACACAGGACACCTTCCCGCAGCCATTGCGGCAGCATTTCATCTGGCCAGGACACTGGCTGTCCACCTGGCACTGGTCCTGGCAGAGGCCAAGCTGGGGGAAGCTAATGTCCACCTGGGGGCACGAACCCTTCTTTTCTGGTAGAAAAAGGAGTAAGGGCAGGTAAGCAGAGGGATGCAGGGAGATGAACTGTGGATCTGCAGCATGACCCCCACTGCTCCCCACTCGGCTTCACAAACAGCAGAGCTGCCTGCCTGGGTCCTTCCCAGGGGGCCCGAGCTGTGCTCAGGGCCCAGGAAGGCTGCCTGCAAATCGCCCCTCCTGCTGCTGCGAGATGGTTTTGGAATCACAGGACCTCCATTTGGGCCCCAGCTCTGCCATTTTCTACCATTGTGGTCTAGGGCCAGAAATCCCCAGAGCTCTGGTGTCTTTACGTGTCGGTGGAATCAGTGCCACTCACGTCACGGGGCTGTCGTGAAAGCAGTGGAGGCACACGTATTATTTCTCCCTGAAAAATCAAACCAGTCTGTAATAATAATGAGGAATCGTGACAGCAAACGCTTAATCAGCGCCCACTGCATGTGGGCATTGTGTTAAGCACTTGACACATCTAAGCCCCTTTAATTCTCACAATAATTCTAAAAGAGGAGGAGGGGTCTGTTAATATTTGCTCATGTTAGAGATGAGGAAATTTAGGCACCGAGAGGTTAAGTAATTTGCCTAAGGTCATACAGGATTGAGGCGGGATTTGAGCCCCAGGAAATCCGGCTCACCATGCATCATGCTGCTATGTAAACTGTACATGTGGTGCGCCTGTGAAGGGTTACACACACCTTCTCTCCACTCACTGCCACAGACCCAGTCCCGGTTACGATCACTCGGCACCATGGCCCTCTGCATGCACTCGCTCATCCACGCACAAACCACACATCCTTCCACTAACACACACACACACACACACACACACACACACACACACGCATACATGCAAACAGCTAACACTGCTGAGATGTGCCATTTACAATGCACTCTGTAAAAACTCATCATCTCCTTTAATCCTCGCATCAAAGATCTCCTTTGTAGGGGATATTTCTAAACCTGTTCATATCAGAGTTGAGGAATATGGGGCATAGAGAGGTGAAGGGGCCACACGACACCACACTGCTGGTCAGAAGTAAAACCAAGACCTGAGTGTTCTAACTTCTAGCCTTCTAATTTCCATTTACACATGCGCGTGCGCACACACACACTCACGCACTACACTATACTTCCTGAGTCAGGGACCGGGAGCCAGGCCCAACCAAATATGAAACACAGGCACCAACTGGGCGATTGGCTGCAGGGGACAATGAAAGTGGCTGACAGAGTCCTCGCTTCCTAGTACAAAGAAATCCGTTCTCTAGAAAAGGGCAGGAGCTGCCAATACTGGGCTGCCCTGGGACAAAAGGGAATAAATAGAGAACAGTTTTGGAACAAAACATACCTCTGTGTATAGAGTATCTACTCACTAATGAGACACTTCACATGTATTATTTCACTGAGCCCTAGTGTCAATCCTATAAAGTGTGGGATGATCATTCCCATTTTGTAAACAAGAGAGCAGAGGCTCAGAGAGGTAAAGCCACTTGCTCAGGATCACACAGCTAGAAAATGGCAGAACTAGGATTCAAACCTCCAGGCTCCCTCCCTGCCTCAGGAGGCCATCTGGCTTTGTCTCTCTTCCAGCCTCAGTCTGTCCACCTGAGACAAGGGAACAAGCTCTTCATCCATCTAACAGCAAAGACCCCTTCCTTTGCCCCACGACCTCTCTCATCTGTCTGTCTCCTGTTTTCTCTCCCAACCTTCTGGTCCTCCTCTACTCCGGTCCAGATCCAGAAGCTGCCCCTGCTGGGCCAGTCCTCCCTCCACTTCCCTCCTCCCTGCTCATCTGTGTCTGGGGTCTCCGAATTGCACATCTTCCTGGCCTATGCTGGCATCTTCCGGGAAACGACAAGGAGGAGAAACCACAGGGGCTGTATTCCGGATAAAGACCAGTAGGTACGGTACCTGGTTCTGCCCAGGTCATATCCCTTCCTCTCATCCTCAGTTTTTCCTGGAAAATGAGAGGCTTAGAGTCTATGCTGCCTAAGGCAACTTCCTGCTCTGATCTGAG
This sequence comes from Indri indri, assembly GCA_004363605.1. NCBI lineage: Eukaryota > Metazoa > Chordata > Mammalia > Primates > Indriidae > Indri > Indri indri. The sequence goes on from RJWJ010000270.1 coordinate 183,723, forward strand.
TCTCCACAGCTTGTTGGAGACACTTGCGCTCTAGCAAGTACAATACCTTCGACGGAGCACCCAAGCTCTCTGCCACTCAATCCTTAGCGTGGAAGAGATTGTTTTAAAGATGAGGAAGCGGGGTCAGGTGCCCAGGGAGGAGTCCTGACTTTCTCCAAACCACGCAGCCAGTAAGCGGGAAACGCAAGCCCCTCGCTGTGACTCCTGCGGCCACCGGATGGCGGTGTGACCTCGGGCAAGAACATTTCTCTCGCTGACCTCACTTCCACATCTTTAAGACGAGCTGGGCGCTCTCCTAACCTGTGCAGTCCCTTTCCGCCTGGAGGGAGGAATCTGGGAAGTCTCGCCCTGCAGGGCGCTCCCAGTCCTTCCCCGCCAGGGCCGGGGGAGGCCCCAGGGGAGGGGCTCCGAGAGGGGTGAGCCCCAAGCTCGGACGCCAGCCCCGGGCTTCCCCGCAAGCTCCAGCCGGCCCGGGGAGGAAACTGCGGCCCCTGGTCCCCGGGCGCAACAATGTCCCTGCTGTGCGTGCCCGGAAGCCCGTCATGCACCAGAGAACCGAATCCAGCTAGGGGTGGGGGGCCTCCCTCCCCCTCGGCTGCGCTTCAGCGACGCCTTTGTCTCCCCCAGGGCGGGCAAGGGAGAGCCCGGGCGGATCTGGTTTGATCCGCCTTGACTTTCCCAGGGGTCCCCTGGTCCCGGAGCGCCCCTCTTCCAGGAACGCGGCCCTCCCGCCTCCTCCCAGAGCGGCGCGGCCCCGCCCCGGCCCCGCGCGGGTCGCCGGGGGTTACCATTGGGCACAGAGCAGACGGTGGCGCAGCCCGCCTGGCAGCACTTGAGGTTGTCTGCACACTCGCTGTCGGAATGGCACTCCTCTGTACAGTTGAGGTCCGCCTCGAGTTCGGGGCACACGCCCATTTTCTCTGCTCCTGTGCCTGGGAGGGGAGGTAAGGGACAGTCAGCGGTAGGGCGTTGCCCCAGTCCCAGAGGATGCCCACTTCCTGCTCCAAGGGCCCCAAATCTTAACTACAAGGAATTCCCAGTCTCTGACCCTAAGGTCCGCCTTAAGCTCCCCAGAGGGGCTCACCCCAGGCCAGGAGTCCCTGACACCTGGGAGTACAAGATTGCCCTAACCCTTGGCCTCAGAGTCCTCCAATCTCAGTCCTTAGGGGATCCCGCACCACTGAGCGTCTAGGTCTCCAGGACCTTCCGATGTCTAGGCAGAGCACACCCCAGGCCCCCAACCCTCCTGCAGCCACAGAGTACCTGCCTTCAGCACAGAGCCCCTCCTCCAAATTTCAACCTTCGGTGGTCTCCCCACCTCCAGCACCTTGGACCTCACACCCTAGGCTCCAAGGGGCACCACCCTCGGGCTTCAGGGGTCCCCAAATTTTAGTCTTCATGGATCTCCCCACTTCCTCCCCAGGAATCCCCGCTTCCCCAGCCCCCAAAGAGGCTGTGCCTCTGCTTGGCTCGGTCCAGACAGTTCAGACGCCCGCGGCTCGGCCCCTCTGGGTGCCCGGCCTCTTCCCGCCCCACTCACCTGAGGCTGGGGGGAGGCCGATCAGCAGCAGGCCAAGGAGGAGGGCAGCGGTGAGCGGGCCGAGGCGACAGGCAGGCATGGTGCTGCGCCGGGGCAGGCGGGCTGCAGGTGTGAGCGGCCGCCCAGGTGGGGGATTTAACCGCGCGCGCGGGGGGCGGGGGACAGGGGGCAGGGGCGGGGCCGAGCGGGAGGCGGGCGGGGGGTAAAAGGCTCAGCAGGCACTGCGGTTGGGCTGCCACCTCATGCCATTTCATAATTCCCCGGGATCAGGTGTCACTCTTGGCCCCGGTGGGAACCAGGAACCGAAGCAGCTTCCAGGCCGGGAGCAGCTCGACCAGCCGCAGCCCGACCCTTGTCCGCTCCTCTCTCCCTTCCTCCTGGGGCCTTAGCGGGCAGCGGGAGGCGCGGGCCCCGCCCCAGGGCTCCTGGGTTCCCATCTAAGACTCGGGGGTCTCCTCGGAATGTCCCTGTCGGGGGTTGAGGAGGAAAGAGGTGATAGAGCAGGGGATTAAGGGGCTGGATTTGGAGTCAGCCGGACCAAAGTGCGGACGCCCCTTTAGGGACTGGCGATGGAGGGCTAATGTAGGGTACAGAGCGCACAGCCAAGGGCTACGTAAATAGCACTTGTTATTAATAAGTGACAAGAAACAGGCCTGTGAAGGCAAAACACCTCGAAGACTCAAGCCCTTTGGGATGTGTGTTTCTCCCTCCCTCTCTTTGTCATAGAGACACTGGATGGGGCTCTGTGACTCTGTGGCTCTCTGACTGCCCCAGGCTCTGTGCTCCTTGTCTCACGGACTCTCTCCAGCAAACCTATGACCTGAGATTAAGGATTATCATCATCCCTATGTGACAAATGAGCTGGATGTTCAGAGGTTTGGGACTCCACTGCCACCCCAAGGAGCCATGCAAAGCTGTACAGACAAGGTTTTGAACCCAGGTCTCTTGCCCTCCAAGCCCTTGTTTGTTCTATTCCATCATAAATGTTTGTTGGGTGCCTATTAATGTGGCACATAAAGGGCAAGACACTTGGTGAGGAGAAAGTAATCAAAAGGAGCCCTCTGGCACTGGTCTTGGGTGACAGGGTGTGGCTTTGACTCCCGCCTCCACTGCTCGCCACCTGCGGAACCTTGAATGAATCATTTCCCCCTCTGAGCTGCCATTTTGTCATCTAGAAAATGATGAGAATATGAATGCAATGTTCCTGCCACAGAACAATTGTGCACTCATTGAGAATGGTGAGAGTAGGTCCACACTGGCTGACATGGGAACCCCAGGTCTGGCACATGATGAGTGCCATGTAAACGGCTGTGAGTGCTCCATGCATGTCTACTGTGACTAAGGAGACTGATACACCAAGCTTTGGAAGCCAAGGTGGTAACTGCCAAAACAGAGTTACCTAGGGAGTTAGACAAGAAGTACGTTCAAACATCCTTCCTGCTCCAGTGATCTGAGGTCCTGGGAGCCCCAGGAGGCTTTGCCACTGGAAGGTAGAGGGGGTCTGGGGCAGTGATCACTGCAATGACAGATGAGTAGGGTTTGGAAGTATGAGTACATCCAGCCACTGTTCCCACAGATGGATGCTGGTAAAAGACGCTCAGAATGCCTCCGCCAGCTTCCCCTGCCCAGCCTGGGGACTGGAGACATGCCGTTGTTGGGAGGGGCCGGGGCTGTTTGCTCTGAGCTCAGAGAACAGTCAACAGCAATGAGAGCAGGAGGCAGGGGGGGACACAGTCCTGAGCAGGCTCCTGAAACCCAGTCTAGGGCACAAAGAGGACACTTTGGTGATCAGCAGGTTTTAGCCTAACCCAGCTGGCTACTGGACATTCAGCCCCGGGCACTGCTGCCAACAGCTTTCTTCCAGGACCTGTCCAGCTCCCCTGGCCAGGAAACTGCCCAGCCTTGCCCCTCCCAGTCCCGCTGGCCTCCCTGCTGATTGGCTGTCTCTCACAGGAATGTGGATTAGCACCAGGCTGAGGGAGTGTGGTGGAGTGGAGTAGAAGGATGGAGAAGAAAGTTTTGTCAGTCAGGGGCGTCAGATGTTTAGCTTTTGTGGTGCCAGGCTCTGTGCTAGGTATAGTCATATATATGCTCTTTATTGAAGTACAAAGGGCAGAAGATTTAGAACCAAATGTATCCAGATCCAAATCACGGGTTGGCCACTTTCTGGCTATGTGACTTAGAGCAGCATTTGACTTTTTTGGATCTACATCTTCTTCCTTCATAAAACGGGTATCATCCTGTCTTGTAGGATTATTATAAGGATTAAAGGGAAAAGCATAAACCAGAGGTTGCAATACTATATGTGGCTGGAACATATATATTATTAGCCCATACAGTACATTTTAAAAATTTAAATTAGTTGCCAAGATTTAAAAGGGGGGAATTTCACATAAAAATAAATCTCTAGGTTCTCTTGGAAAAAGTAAAAGATCTGGCTACACGGTCTTGCAATCTTACATAGCAACCATCAGCTAGAGCAGAGGGTCTCAAAACTGAGTATAAATCAGAATCAGATTGTGGGATCCCCACCCCTGGAGTTTTGATTCAGAGATCTGGGGTGGGACCCAAGAATATGCATTTCCAACAGGTTTCCCACTGATGCTGATACTGCTGCTCAAGGGACCACTCTTTGGAAACCATGAGCTAAGTAGAGCTGCTTTCTTTTTATGAAGGAAGTATTCCCTCCAGTTTCCCATAATCCCCACCATTCCTTATTGTCTCACATGCCGCCCCCGCCCCCCACCAACTACTTCCATTCATAGTACTAGCCTGGCCCCAGAAGGGCATTTAAATTTGTGACCTCTGGGATGGGCACATAGTCTTACTATGTTCAGGGAGAGATAGCTTGTTATTTAACAATCTGATGGATTAAGTATTATTACTCCCATTGAACAGACGAAGAAAGTGAGATTCCGTGAGGCAAAGTGACTTGCTGGGGGAAACACAGCTGGCAAATTGGAAGGAAAATACTTGCCAAATTATTCCTGTTGTCCCTGTTATTTCAATATTACACATGCACAAAAACACACATATTTGGCTCACACAAATCTATCTGAGGTTAACATACATGATACATTAAAAAATTTGGACATGACTTCATGAGTCATGAAAGCGCCTTTTTCACAAATCAACAACTGGGTGCAAGGCAAGACCTGTGGGAAGGGCCTAGCTAAAAATAATACATAGGCCTAGCTAAAAATAACGATAATAATTAGTAACTGTCCCCCTGCTTGCATATCTGTAATTGTCACTCCAGAGTCACGCAGCTAGTGGTCATAAAGATTCTTAACTTCTCCCCATAGCTTGTGTCCATAAAGATTCTTAACTTTCTCCATAGCTAACATCACCTTTTGAAACCTAAAGGTAGTTTTTAGGATATCTTCCAGGCCCCACATTCCAGTGGATTGGTTGACCCACCCAATGGACTAGAAACCTACTCTCCTGGAATTGTGACCCCAGGGACTGAAACAACACAAGATGATTTCTACACCCCTATAATTTTGCTCCAATGAACAAACCCAACTGCCTAATCCCTTGCCTGACAAAGTACCCTTAAAAACCCTGTCTCCCAAATTCTTGGGGAGGCGGATTTGAGAAATTTCTCCCATCTCCCCACTTAGTGCTATGTGGAACAATGACTGTTTCTCTGCCTTGTAAACCCTGCTGACTCAGCGTAGGGGCTTCCTCTTGGGCAGCGGACACACGAACCTGGTTGGGTGGCAAATGGATACATATTAAAAAGTAATATTTGCCAAGGAAGAGAAGGAAGAAAGGAAGTAGAAAGGAAAGGAAAGAAGGAAAGGTTTATAATGGGAGGTGATGTTAGTCAGCTGCAGACATGCCTTCTCTAGGATGACTGTAAACAAGTTAATAGTGAAAATATGAGAAATCTCCAGGAACGAACAAGACGTTTTTAACCACACAATGGAGCAAAACAGAAAGTAACTTGTGAGTAAGAGAAAGAGATGTAAGACAGGCAATGAGTGTGGAAATATATTTTTGGTAAGAAAGCTGAAACAGAAGGAATAATATTGTAAAGAAAGAATCTTGTATGGAATTTTTGTCCTAAAATGACTAGTTATTTAGGAAATGGGAACGTTAGGACAAAACAGAAAGTTTTTAGGCATGTTTTGTAGATGGTCTGTGAGGTTGGGATGAAGTTTATAAAGGGAATTTATGAAGGAATTTCCTATGTGATCCAGTTGGCTATAGTTAAAAAGAAAAATTTTAGTTAAAACAAAGTTTTCTTGAGATATTAATTTGCTCTTAAAGAAATTACATAATGTACTCATTAGGATTCTATGACCTGTTTCCTTTTCTTTTTTGAGGGGGTAAAGAGTCTCACTCTGTTGCCTGGGCTAGAGTGCCGTGGCGTCAGCCCAGCTCACAGCAACCTCAAACTCCTAGGCTCAAGCAATCCTTCTGCCTCGGCCTCCCGAGTAGCTGGGACTACAGGCATGAGCCACCATGGCCGGCTAATTTTTTCTATATATTTTTAGTTGTCTGATTAATTTCTTTCTATTTTTAGTAGTGATGGGGTCTCGCTCTTGCTCAGGCTGGTCTCGAACTCCTGAGCTCAAACAATCCGCCCTCCTCGGCCTCCCAGAGTGCTAGGATTACAGGCGTGAGCCACCGCGCAGGCCTCCTTTTCAATTAAATAAAAATCGCACTACACAAGAAGCAAAGATTTTATGCTTTATCAAGATAATTCCTGTGTTCTCTATCAGGTTTTGACTAATTAGAAAAACTAAACTTTAAAAGGGCGAAGGTTTACAACCATATAATTTCCTGTATCGCCTTTAGAATCTTTCAAAAACTCTCGCTCTAGGTTAAATAAATGACCCTTATTTTATAATGCCTTGTGATTCATCTGAACAAATGTTTCAAGCCTTTGATATTTCACAAACTTTCCAAAACCCAAATTCTAAATCCAGCCTTTTGATCTCAAACTAGCTTTATATAAATATATATATATATATATATTAAGGCCACTGAAAGTCTAAGGGAAACATTTTAATGAGGCTTACCTGGCATATTAAAGCCATACAGGAAAGATTGTCAAATATGAAATGGTATTTAACTTTCTTTGGATTATATTTGTATAAGTATGTTATTAATATATATTCTAGTGTTGTAAAATGTCTTGGTGTATGTTATCATGTTAAATTGCTGTATGCCACAAAAATAACCAACTTTGTCAATCGTCTCTTTAGCCATGGCTAGTCTAAGACTTTTGCCATCCATAGTCAATTATGCTTTTACTTTGATTCATCTCAGAAAGTGGTTCTTTAAACTGGCTAAGTCCTAAGTTTGCTTCTTCAAGGAAAGTCATGGAAAGGACTGACAAGTTCTCTTGAATACAGGTTTCTGATAACTTTGGAGATTACATACCATTGGACTAAAACAAAACAAACTCCCAGGACTTTAGTTAGAAAGCTGATATGTCCATGAGTATCGATAACTCAACCTCAAAACAGAACAGAAATTAATTACATGAGGCCGAACTAAATTTTTTTAATGACTTTTGTTTGAAACATTGCTGATTCTTTTTGCATTTTGTTTTCCAGAGGTCAAGAAAACCTTTTTCCTTCTTTTGAACTATTTATAGCTTACAACAAAATACATATTTTTAAGCAAAATTTGAAGCATTTATATCTCTCTCTACTTGATTTCTTCAGAATTTGAAACCGACTCGAAAGTATTCAGGCTGGGCGCGGTGGCTCACACCTGTAATCATAGCACTCTGGGAGGCTGAGGCAGGAGGATCGCTCCAGGTCAGGAGTTTGAGACCAGCCTGAGCAAGAGTGAGACCCTGTCTCTACTAAAAATAGAAAGAAATTAGCCAGACAACTAAAAATATATAGAAAAAATTAGCTGGGTGTGGTGGCACATGCCTGTAGTCCCAGCTACTCGGGAGGCTGAGGCAGGAGGATCACTTGAGCCCAGGAGTTTGAGGTTGCTGTGAGCTAGGCTGTTGCCACGGCACTCTCGCTAGGGCAACAGAGTGAAACTCTGTCTCAAAAAAAAAAAAAAAAAAGTATTCTCAATTTATGGCAATATAGTTATTTGCACAAGTTCAATAAGAATCTGTTTTCCTCTGTAACAGGAAGACACTGGTTATTTTATCAAGGCTTTGACTGGAATGGCATATTCTCAGAGGTGCTCAGACTGCATTAAGTAATTAAGGTTGACTTTATAAAGCCAATAAAAAGGCCTTTGGAACAACTGATCAGGTACCTCATCAATAACATTTCCCAATCTGTGGTGAGTAAAGAATGTCACTTTCTGACAGGTCTAGGAACCTCAAGTTACTTTGGGACCTCGAGAAAAGAGGAATGTACCCCATTCGTACAGGTACCTAATGGCACGGATAAATCCTTGGCTTGACTGGAGAGGCTTTTGAGTCTGACCTGAGATTCCTTGTGAAAAAGTTCTAGCAAAGCCAATTTTAAAAGAAAAGAAAAGCCTAGATGGGTAATAATTATTCTTGCTGCACTTTCTGCAAATAATCAGGCCAAGTATAATAAGAGTAAAGTTTATTTGGGCAACTAAATTGATCCTACTACGCTTCATCTTTAATAAAAATGGGAAACTAGAGAGAGAAAAATATGGTTCAGAAATAAAAAAAACTATGCTTGCATTATTTCAGGACAGGGAAGAAAAGAGAAAAAAAAAGAATAAATAAAGGAAAAAAAAAATAAAAAAAAACTATAGTCCACCTGTTATTAGATTCTAGTCTTGTGCACTGTTTTTGAGGTTTTGATATTTGCGTACAATTTGGATTAAATCCTGAGTTCTCTCCTGGCTACAAGTCTCCAGATAAAGTTCCTCATGGACCTTTTAAGAGAGGGTTCTGGAAGATGCCAGGACACCTGGTAGCAAAGCTTGCTAGAAATACTAGTCCCTATCTACAGAGTCCATGCCAACAGAGACACGATTAGAAATCTGTCTGTGGCTCCAGGACTGACTGCAGAAGAAACTGCAGAAAGCCTCAGGGCTCAACAAAGGTCCCTCATCTCCCTGGCCCAGGTAGTCTTAGATAACCAGGCAGCACTAGATTTCCTGTTGGCTGTCAAGGAGGAGTCTGTGCAATGTCAAACACCGCCTACTGTACCTCAGGAAAAGTTAAAACCTGAATAGAAAACAATTTCCCAACAAGCTGTGTGGCTACAATGGGGCTCTACTAGTGACCCCACACCTGATCAGTTTTTGGGATGATTCACTTGGTTTCCTCAGAACTTTGGATTAGTTCTACAGGGGCTCTTGAAGCTAGGTATTATCTATCTTGTAGTCCACTGTTCAGTTCAGTACTGTGCTAAGGCTTCAGATAAAGATACTAATGTTCTCGTCATGCAAACCTTAGATCTGAAACTCAGCACTCGTGAATATCTGCAGATAACTGAGAAATAAAGGTTTCATGCCCTTTACCCTGGGCACAACCCTGACTACATCCCTTGCCAGCCAGAAGAAGCCAGAACGGTCATCAATAACGGGGTGCAACGCGAGACCTGTGGGAAGGGCCTAGCTAAAAATAATACATAGGCCTAGCTAAAAATAACGATAATAATTAGTAACTGTCCCCCTGCTTGCATATCTGTAATTGTCACTCCGGAGCCACGCAGCTAGTGGTCATAAAGATTCTTAACTTCTCCCCATAGCTTGTGTCCATAAAGATTCTTAACTTTCTCCATAGCTAACATCACCTTTTGAAACCTAAAGGTAGTTTTTAAGATATCTTCCAGGCCCCACATTCCAGTGGATTGGTTGACCCACCCAATGGACTAGAAACCTACTCTCCTGGAATTGTGACCCCAGGGACTGAAACAACACAAGATGATTTCTATGCCCCTATAATTTTGCCCCAATGAACAAACCCAACTGCCTAATCCCTTGCCTGACAAAGTATCCTTAAAAACCCTGTCTCCCAAATTCTTGGGAGGCGGATTTGAGAAATTTCTCCCATCTCCCCACCTAGTGCTATGTGGAACAATGACTGTTTCTCTGCCTTGTAAACCCTGCTGACTCAGCGTAGGGGCTTCCTCTTGGGCAGTGGACATATGAACCTGGTTGGGTGGCAAATGAATACATATTAAAAAGTAATATTTGCCAAGGAAGAGAAGGAAGAAAGGAAGTAGAAAGGAAAGGAAAGAAGGAAAGGTTTATAATGGGAGGTGATGTTAGTCAGCTGCAGACATGCCTTCTCTAGGATGACTGTAAACAAGTTAATAGTGAAGATATGAGAAATCTCCAGGAACGAACAAGACGTTTTTAACCACACAATGGGGTCTCTCCTCCTGGACTATTGGAACAAGCCAAACTTCCTTTTATTCCACGGAAACCTCCTCTCTGGGTATATTGGCTCTTTCGTTTTGTCACCTATCACCCATTTGTCCTATTTTCTGATAAACGCCCCTGATTCTGTTTAGGGGGAATAACTCTTCCTCCACCCAGGACAGGTGGGGCAGAGGGGACTGTTAATCAAAGTGCCTGCCCTACCAGAGCAATGAATGACAAAAGACCTGAAAACTATGGGGCTCACTCAGAGGTGCCCTGGGTAGACCTTGGTTCTGCTTTGTTTACCATCCTTTCTCTGTTCACAATAGCCAGAGTTAGTTTCTGTTGATAGCAATCAAGAGAGGTCTGACTCCCTATACCAAGGTCAACACCAAGTTCCTAATTTCCAAATCCAATGGCCTTTCCTCAGCCCTCATCCTCCTCTAACTCACAATTAAGGCCCTCACGGCATAAATGCAATAATGTTCAAATAAAATGCTTTATACAAAAAAAAAATTTTTTTTTCCACGGGATCTCAGTGCAAAAAAACCATGAAAAGCAGAACTTTTCTGTTTGAAGTGTCTTGAGTCAAATCAAGTAGTCTTCCTAGAGCATTGCTGTCTCCACGTTAATTCCCTGACTATAAACTTGACTGGCTCTGCGTTGCCTGCAGGATAAAGGCTGTGCTCCTTGGCCTGCCTTTTTGACTTATCCCAATTTTTTTTTTTTTTTTTTTTTTTGAGACAGAGTCTCACTCTCTTGCCTGGGGCGAGTGCCATGGCGTCAGCCTAGCTCACAGCAACCTCAAACTCCTGGGCTGGAGCAATCCTACTGTCTCCGCCTCCCGAGTAGCTGGGACTACAGGCATGTGCCACCATGCCCGGCTAGTTTTTTCTATATATATTTTTAGCTGTCCAATTAATTTCTTTCTATTTTTGGTAGAGACGGGGTCTCGCTCTTGCTCAGGCTGGTCTCGAACTCCTGAGCTCAGGACGATCCGCCCGCCTCGGCCTCCCAGAGTGCTAGGATTACAGGCGTGAGCCACCGCGCCCGGCCTTATCCCAACTTTTATGTCCAGCCCCATCCCTCCCTCCCTGCTGCATAAGCCTTCCCGGGATCTGGAGCTCCTGGCCTCAAGTGATCCTCCTGCCTCAACCTCCCAAGTAGCTGGGATTACTAGGCACAAGCCAGACGTATTTTCCAAAGGTGGCTGTTACAGTCAACAATAAAATATTACATAGTTTCAAATAACTGGAAGGAGGATATTGAATGTTCCCAACACAAATGATAAAGTTTGACACGATGGATATGCTAATTGCCCTAATCTGATCACCACACATTATATGTACCACAATATCACTATGTACCCCATAAATATGCACAGTTATTATGCCAATTAAAATTTTTTTTAATTAGAAAAAAATTAAAATGGATGTAACCGTATCTCCCATCACACAGCTTTTCTGTAATATGACCTAGCCATCCCCATCAAGAGGCGGAGCTTATTTCTCTACTCATTTGAATCTGGGCAAGTCTTCCGACTGCTTTGGTCAATAGCATATGGCAGTAGTAACATTGTGCCAGTTCCAGGGAACAGCCTTAAGTGGCCTGGAAGCTTCCATTTCCCACCTCTCAGAGCACTTGTTTTTGGAGCATTCCTTCTCAGAACCCAGCCCCCAGGCTGTGAGATGCCCAAGCTGTATGGGTGTTCTCACCGACAGCCCCAACTGAGCTTCCAGCCAACAGCCAGCATCAAATGCTAGTCTTGTGAGGGAGCCATCGTGGATGCCCAACCCAATCAAGCCTTCAGATGACAGCAGCCCCAACCACCATCTGACTGAAACTGCATGAGAGGATGCAAGCAAGAACCACCAGCTGATCCAAGTCAACCCACAGGACCACAAGAGATCATGATAAATTATCATTTTAAGTCACTAAACTTTGGGTGGTTCATTACACAGCAATAGATAACCAGGACAGTAGTAATAAATTATATGAATAAGGTATCTATTCCATGGACCATATTCTCTAGGGGAGAAAATAAGCAAATAAATTAGTAAATGGAAAATATCATTGCAGATACAGATAAATGTAATAAAGAAAATATTACTAAAGCAAGGTCAGGTAATTGTAAGTCAGGGGGTCAGAGGGACCAGGAGAGGGCTCTCTGAGGAGGTGGCATGTGAGCTGAGACTTGAGCACTGTGTGACCTCTATCCATGCAACCATCTGGGGCCTGAGTGTTGCAGAGAAAGGTTAATGAAAGTTTAAAGGCCCTGAGGCAGAAAGAAGGCTGGCGAATGCCAACAACAGTAAGAAAACCGGTGTAGCTGGAGCAAAGTGAGAGTTGCAGGAGATGAAATCAAAGAGCTAGGCAGGAAGGACATCATGTAGAGCCCTGAGGGCTGTGACAAGCAATATGCTTGTCTTCTAAGGGCAATGGAAAGTCATGGGCTAGTTTTAGCTACAAGGTTGGGGGACAAAATCATCTGATTTATAATTTTTTAAAATCCCTCTGGCTGCTCTGAAGGACAGATCATAAGAGGACAGCTATGGAAACCAGACCAGTAGTAAGGGGATGTTTGCAGTTGTCTTAGCAAATGATTGACAGTAGTGGTTCCTTTTATTAGGTAAAGGATCATGAATCACTCAGTATTGTTCAGTCCATCACATCTGGAGACAGGTCTGATTTATTAGACCTGCCACCCTAAAACAAAGTCACAGGGAGAGGCTGTATGGTTACTGATTCATCTGTTAGCAGGAAGCCAACTATATTTTCCTGGTCCTTTCTGGGATGGGAAAAATGGGGACTCACATAACTGCCATGAAAGCCATATTCATCCCAAAGGGAAACATGCTGGGGACCCATGAGATCTTCCTAGCTTGAGCCAAGAGTGATGTGGCAGTTTTTAAACAAGACAAAATTTTTTTGATTCTCCACCTATTGAGAAGTGGGGTCTATGTCTCTTTCCCTTGAATCTGGGAGGGTTTGCAATTGCTTCAATCAATAGAATATAGTAGAAGTGATGCTATGAGACTTCTGAGTCTATGTCATAAAAGGTCATGCAGTTTCTACCCTTTTCACTGGAACACTAGTTCTTGGATCCCTGAGCTGCCATGGAGGTGCTCTAGTCAGCAATCCCAGCTGAGCCCAGGCTTTCGGCCATCTCAGCTCAGGTGCCAGATGTGAATGAAGCACCAGATGACCAGCCCCCAGATACTGAGTCACCCCCAGCTGTTTGAGTCTTCCCAGCTGAGGCCTGAGACATCATAGGACAGAGACAAACCATTCCCACTGTGCCCTGTCCAAAATTCTGGCCCATAGAATCCATGAGCATAATAAAATGATTGCTATTTTGCAGCAGTTTTAGGATGGTTTGCTATGCAGCAATAGGTAATTGGAACAGGTAGAAAATATTGGCAGAGTTGTTTATAATCTGTTGGACCTGTGAGTGGACTATATAGAATTAGAATAGGCTGTAAAATTAGAATAAGCTCAAATTTGTTGAAGCAATCACAGACCTTCCCAGATCTAAGGGAAGGAGACATAGACTGCACTTCTCAATAGGAGGCATATGAAAAAATTTGTTGTCATGTTTAAAATCAGACCAGTTCTCCCTGGTCTCCACAGGGAGAGAGATCGTAACAGACACTTCCAGATATCTACCCAATAGCTATTCCTTTTTCTTTTTTTTTTTTTCTTTTTTTATGTTTGTTTTGTATCTCCTTACACAACTTTTTTCCTGATAGACTATTTTAAAGCAAATTCCAGGTACCATGTCATTTTATCCCTAAATACTTAAGCTTGCATTAAAAAAAGATACTGTCTGTCTTATATAAACCATGGTGCCACTATCATACCTCACAAAATTAACAATTTCTTCAATTAAAAAGATTTCATTAATATCATCCAATATCTATTCAGATTTCCTGATTGCCAAAAATGTATATATTTTACAGTTGGGTTGTTCAACATCAGAATCCAAACATGTCCACTCACTGTATTTGGTTGTTGTGACTCTTAAGTGTCTCTTAAACTATAATAAGTAGTTTAAGTGCAATAAACCATATCTAGGTGTCTCTTAAACACCTCATTTTCCACATACTATCGACTCATTGAAGAATCAGAATGGATATCCTGTAGAATGCCCCAGTTCTGGATTTTATGGATTATTTTGTGGAACTATTTAATTTAAGCCTATATTCCCTGAAGTTCTTCTACACTCAAAGTTAGATTTAAGGCTTGATTAAGTTCATATCGTGTCACATCAGCCATCACATTTAGTTATCTTACTTTTTGTAATGCTAAGACTGATTTGTATATTTGGGTCTTGCAAGCCTGATCCCTTTATTGTAAGCTATTCCTTTTTCTTCCTTCAAAAATAAAAAAAGAAGCTCAATTTTGTGAATTTTGTGTTTGGCAACAAAGACCCAGCTAAAAGTACAGGATCTCCTAGCCTCTCTTGCAGCTAAGGGTGGTCACATGACACAGCTCTAGCCAATGGGATATAGGCTGAAGTTCCTGATGAGGACCTCTATGTCCAAATAAAAAGATAAAGACTCAAAGAAAGAAGCTTTGGGGCTTTTCCTCCTTTTTACTGAGAATAGAGACATGATGCTTAGAGCAACAGCAGCCATCTTGTGAGCATGAGATGACAAGCACGAGAACAAAGGCTTTCGTGAGTTGAAATACTGGAAAGCTCCCGGCTGGCATCAGTGAGAAATATGCCAGTTGTAGACTGTTATCTACACACATGACTCTTTACCAAAAGAACCAGCCAAAAGAGCTAAGGAGAAAAAAAGCTTGTTTTGAGGAGAGGGAAACAGAGGGAAGGAAAGCAAGAGGACCTCTCTTTTCCATATCAAATCTCATGAGCTACTATATTTGACTCCTTATAAATTTCGAGGGTATGTGTGGCTTTCATAAAAATAAAAGCTTTAAAAATAAAAGACCGATTAAATATACATGTGAGAAATATTTTAGCATGAGGCTATGTGCTGTCTGGATGGGGCTCAACAATAAATATTTTGTGCTTTAATAGTAAGTTAAGTGAAAATCTTAGGAAACATAAAAATGCTACCAAACTGACAAGTAATTCCAGGCCAAGTCTGATGAGATAAAGAGTAAATATCGGCCGGGCGCGGTGGCTCACGCCTGTAATCCTAGCACTCCGGGAGGCCGAGGCGGGAGGATCCTTTGAGCTCAGGAGTTCGAGACCAGCCTGAGCAAGTGCGAGACCCCATCTCTACTGAAAAAATAGAAAGAAATTGGCCAAACAACTAAAAATAGAAAAAAAAAAAATTTAGCCGGGCATGGTGGCGCGCGCCTGTAGTCCCAGCTACTCGGGAGGCTGAGACAGGAGGATCACTTGAGCCCAGGAGTTGGAGGTTGCTGTGAGCTAGGCTGATGCCACAGCACTCAAGCCTGGGCAACAGAGTGAGACTCTGTCTCAAAAAAAAAAAAAAAAAAAAGTAAATACCAGAAACCAGAGTGACAAAAAGTAAAAAAAAAAAAAAAAAAAAAAAAATACATGATGTAAAGTAGTTTTTTTTATTTCAAAATGTTTACAGGGCACAAATGTTCAGGTTATGTATATTGCTCTTCCACCGCCCAAGTCGGAGGGATGAGCGCGCCCATCCCCTTCTCCAAGCTCCCGTTTTTAAAAAAGAATCACCCTGTCCACTCCCCGCCATATCTCTTCCCCAGGTTCATCTAATCTCGTCCTCCCTGCATTCATGAGCTGTAGGCAGAGCAGATTTTATCATTCCCACTTTACAGAGGAGAAGACAGAGGCTGAATTGGCCTGAATCAAATCCCAAGTTCAGGCAGCAGCCAGGCAGGAGCAGGCTGCGTTCACAGCAGGTGCCAGAAGAGCTAGTGTGGATGCTTCACAGCATTGCCTCAGGAGCAAAACTGTAAAACAGATGTCTATGGCAGTGACGACTCATCGGCATCGTTACGTGATTATTACATGAGCGCACAAAGGGATGTCGGAGTCGTCACCCCTAGCACCACCTAGCACCACCTTCTGTTGTACCTGAGAACTGGGGAGGAGGTGACATCTCCAGGGTCACCGGTAAGGCAACGGCAGAGCGGCCTTTCCTCGTTATTGTTGCTCTATATCCACTCCCTGGGCCGTGTCACCCATTCCCGTTACCCCATTTTCTATCTAGGTGAAAAATCTTAGCTCTCTCTCCATCCAGACCTCTCTCCATTCTTGGTGTGTTACATTCTCTTCATGGTAGCCGGTGAACTTTTCTAGATTAAATCAGATCCTTTCGTAGTTCATAAGGGTGACGCTTGGGTTTTCACGCTCACGTATGAGATGTGCCTTCCTCAAACCTTGTTACTTAGGCACATTAGCCACCTGACATGAAAAAGATAAAAAATTTAAAAATTTAAAATTAAAATGAAATCAGATCACATTACTTCCATGCTTCAAGCCCTTCAGTGGTTTCCCACTGTACCTAGAATGACAACCTAAATGCCTTGCCACAGCCCGTGATCAAGCCCTGACGATCTTTTTCTGCCACACAGGAAGAGTTTGTTCCCGCCTTTCATTCATTCTTTCTTTTGCGCCCATCACAAATTCACATGGCTCCTCCCTTCACTCCATTCAGAGCCCCTCTGCCTAAACTGGCCCCTCTTCACCTTGTATCCTGCGTTATTAGCAGGCTAGGGGTCACCACTATCTCACACTGCTTGTGATCCTTTAGTTTTGTACACCCCAGCTAGAATGTCAGCTCCCAGAGGGCGGCGAGCTGTGCGTGGCGTCCAGACCTGTGAGCCAGTAGCTAGAACAGTGCGTGGTTATCGAGTCCTTCCTGCATGCAAGCACTCCTAAAACCTTTACACGCATTAACCGCCTTGGTCCTCACTAACAACCAGAGGGGTAGGAGCTGTTATTATCACTCCCGTTTTACAGATGAACCAAACGAAGACAGAGAAGTGACATGACTTGCCCATGCAGCCCGTAAGCCGGCAGAGCCAGGTTCGAACCCGTAGAGTCTGGTCTGAGCTTTCAACCAC
The DNA here is from genome assembly GCA_004363605.1 of Indri indri. Lineage (NCBI taxonomy): Eukaryota > Metazoa > Chordata > Mammalia > Primates > Indriidae > Indri > Indri indri. The sequence goes on from RJWJ010000270.1 coordinate 200,569, forward strand.
CACACGTTCCCCCTGAGAAACGTTTGTGGAGCGCGTGCACGGATGCATCCACATCCACTCAACATCTTTGCCTCGACGGTCCTCAGGCTCCACAGATCCCATGTGTAAGAAACTGAACTCGACATTCTTCCAGTCGCTCAGGCCAGAGAGCCGGCTGTTGTCCTGGCATCTTTATTGTCCTGGAATCTTTATTGTCCTCACCCCGCTGGAGCCATCCGTGAGCAACGCCTGTTGATGTACCTCCTCCCCATCCCCTCTGCACCCCACTGCTCTCCGCTGAGTGCATTTCCAGGCCACGGTGCCTCGTCTCCATCCCCCCACTCCGCCAGAGACTCTCCTAAGACATCCAGGTCCCTCCTCTGGCCTTCGGATAAAGCCCCAGACTCTTAGCTTGAGCCTGTGGGACTCTGATCTCTGCTTCTACATCCCGTACCATCTTGTCCCATCATCCCAATCATCCTCACGGACCTTCTTCTCTGGCCTAACCCATCTCTTTGGCTTTTCCATCTGCTTAGAACGTTGTCCCCACACTTGCTATTGGTAAGGCTTACCCATCTGTCAGGTCTCAGCTGAAACTTCACTTCCTCGGGGAAGCCCTCCCGCCAGCCACCTCCACAGTAGCCAGGTCCCCTATCAACTCTTCCATCACACCCCCCACTTCCCCTTCCCAACAGCCACCACGTGGTTATTAATCACTTGTTCAATATCCTATGAGCTTTCCTGGAACCAAGTGGACGCCATGAGAGCAGAGACTGTGTCCTTCCTGTTTACTACAGGTGCTTGCTAAATATTTTATATCAATTATTTATATTAATTTGCAATTTATAAACTCACTTTCTCTACCAAAAAACGGGTGGGGGGAAGTCTTTAAAAAGTAGGTACCAAAAAAGTTTAAATTTTCCTGTATCACAGGCAGAGCGTGTGGGTGGAGGTGAAGGTCGCACTTCCCTCTGTTGCCACCAAGGGGCAGGCAGTGCCTTTCTTAAAGAGTGGCTTCTAAGGGCTGAAGAAGCAGCATCTTTGGTCCAAAGAGAACCAGGAGTAGCCCTCACCTCTCCACCACAATTTTGAGAGGGCAGAGGGTCAAATTAAGGGCAGGGTGGAGTGGGCGGGTTTTCCCAGGTACTGGACCCGGGTGAGGCTATATCACTGCAGCAAGAGAGCTTTAGGTACCTCAGAGGAAAACTGGAATCCATTTATAAGAGAGACTGTGGCAATACCCCAAGGTTCTTGCCGAGAGGCAGGAGATGGATGGAATTAGAATCTTTTTCCTCATCTCCAATCTTTGCCATGTCCAAAGATGCCACGTTTTCCCCTTTCTTTCCACCTGACGAAATCCAACTCACCCTTAAAAATTCAGCTCGAACACTGCCTGGCTTCTCGGGGCAGCTGGCCTTGGCCTCTGCAGGTGGGAGTAAGGGCCTCCACCTCGGTTCCCACAGGACTTAGGTTGCTGAAACTCTGTGCCTCTGCCTAGAGACAGGGAACTCAGGGCAGGGAACTCTTTGAGGATAAAGACAGTCCTGGTCCAGCCGACTCCTGAGTGGCATGCGCTGGGTACAGGAAGAAAATATTTAGAAACTTCCACTTATTTGTTTCTAGCCCATACTTTATTAAAGTCTATATTATTGAATACTTATATATATTAGTACAATGTGTGCTTATAATTGTAAATAATTACATGGGAGTTGCACACTCAAAAACTTTTTACTGATAGGAGTGTGAGTGATCAAATACATTCAAAGGCTGTTGTTTGGGTCATTATTTTTTCCCTGGTGCCTATCACAAAACAGGTGCTTAACACATGAGAAGTGAATGAATGATGTTCCCTGGGGTTCAGTCTACTGTAACGATATTCTCCAGATGTCGAGGATTGTCGAATGGGCCATGGGTACATAGGGGTTTATTAATACCATTCTCTTTAGCTTTGTGGATGTTTAAAAAAGGTCTTAAAGAGTCATGTTGAAGGGCATGGAAGAAGACATACCAGCCTGTTACCTTTGCTTATCCCGTGGAGATGGAAATAATGAAATATTGAGGGGGAGTGTTAAAACCATCTTTATACATCTTTATATCCTTCCACTAGTTAGCATATATCTTTTTGTAATTCAAAAAATAAACATTCAAAATGAAATATACCACAATTTTTGCAAATTGAAAAATAAATAATATTCTAGAATGTTTATTGACATTGGAAAATGGTTGTAGTGTTAAGTGGTGGGTGTAGGCTAGGAGGGTGATTCCTAGGGGCAGAGAAGCTGGGCCAGGGGGCAGCGATCAGGGGAAGAGACTGCAGGAAACCGCAGAACACCTGACAATCACTTGGTAACATCCCGCACCTCCTGTTAGCCCTCCCCCAGACCAGGCCAATAAAAGGAAGCACCTGGGAGTCCTCAACACCTTTCTCCACTCGTGCAGACCGACCCATTCCCCTCTCTGGAACGTATTTGCACTCCAGGTGGCTTCCTTCTTTACTTTCACTTTGTACGATTTCTTTCTTTTCTGTAATAAACTGTGTGGGATTGCTTTGTATGTGTGATGGCTCCGGCATCGGCTCAACTCAATACCAGTACTCACTCTTGACACTGGGAACGGAGGACCAGGGAATATCAACCCAGACCTAAGAGCAGTTGTTGTGGAGTAAGTACCATGTCCAGTGACATCTTATTTTTGCAAAGAATAAAATACATACCATGAGGGTATGACTGTCAGTCCTTTTTAGCAGCAGACTCCTCTTTCAAACGAAATCTTACCAAAAGAAAGCTATTCTCGTAGGTCCCTGGGTGAGGCATCCTGAGCCCCATTCTCAGCTGTCTGACTACCCCTCATCGCTCCCACCCCAGTACCCCCAGGGGTCAAGAAGCATCATGTGCAAACCCCTGGGCACGTTCTCTACGGTCTTAGTGATGCCACTCAATGGCTATGTGACCTTAGGTAAAAAAAATTAACCACTCTGAGCCAGCAGCTTCATCGGTAAAATAAGCATAATAATCCCAGCCCCATGGACTTGTTGAGAGGATTAGAGATGATTAAGTAGTAATTAATGAATACTCAGTAAATGGCAGTTATTATATTAGATTTGTTCTGAGATGCCCTTGATAAATTCTAATCTAATGTTTCAGGTCAGCGTCCAAACCATAAATCACCTGTGACAAAATTGCCTATGAAAGCCCTTTAACCAAAGCACAAGAGACGTGTCCCCACTGGCCTGGCACTCTGGATGTCGACAGCACCTCCCGGTAAGTCCCAGATTTCCCGACATTGGGACAAGCTGCTGCTGCTTTTTCTGAGCCCTGGATTACGTAAATGACTCGCTTCTCAGGGCTGTGGTATATGAAAAACACTTACCTTAGGCTGTGTAAAGTTTTAAGACGTGCATTTATCCAGGAACAAGAAAAGTAATTATCATCTAGCTTAGGCATAACTTGTCAAAATGTAAAATATCTTGAGGAATATTTAAGATTGAAATTTAAAATCTCTGCAATTATTCAATGTGTTCGTTCAGCCACAGAATTCCTAACCCCTTCAATAAGCCGGCAAGTAAAAAACCCTGCGAAATGCAGACCAGCATCCCGCACGGCTGGCCAGAGAGCAGAAGGAAAGCTCTCGTGTATCAGAAAACCTTTGCATCGCTGTAGAAGTTGCTTTCTCGGTTTTCCTTTTTGAAGCTAGAAATAACATTCTGATAAAATGATTACCACTGTAACTTGAACTCCAAATCTGAATGACTCGTATTCTGGTCTGAATGGAAAGTTCTAGGGTTGAGCAAGGCTGGGTTAGGGTGAAGAGAGCAAGGCAGGTTTGTGCATGTACAGGGTTGGATCTGGTCTTTAAAATTTTGATATTTTGTTCATCATGGAATTTTCACATTGATTTTGACTTATTAAATCATATTTGAATGCAATAGTTTATTTTTTATTTTTTATTTTTTTATTTTTTGAGAGAGGCAGCTTACTGTGACCTCAAACTCCTGGGCTCAAACAATCCTCCTGCCTCAGCCTCCCCAGTAGCTGGGACTCCAGGTACAAACCACTACGCCCAGTTAATTTTTCTATTTTTTTGTAGAGACAGGGTCTCACTATGTTGCTCAGGCTTCAAATATGATTTATCCTGATGACTGAGTCTTTTGTCTCTCTTTAATTTCCATGCCCAAGGCCTCATTCGTCGCACCATAGTCCTGGCCACACCGCTGAGGCGAAGCCCATTTCTCGGGCTGTCTTCGTGAGCTGGACGTCAGGACAGGTTTGATGGGGACCTGGATGGAGGGTGACCCCGCAGCCCCGAGGAGGGAAGAATGGGCACCACAGAGTGGAAACTATTGGAAAGGGAAGGCCGCGCGTCCCGGGGCCGCTGCTATTGCCCCTTCACCTTTGATGAGCAGAGCGATCAGTTCGTGCACACTAAGAGCTCTAAGTTAGAATGACTCGTCTGTTATCTTGGGTTGTAGCCTTTGGAACTCTTCACTTACCTTTTCATGCTTCACTTTATTTTCTGAGCTTTCTATCACGAACACATATTTTGGGTATATTACCGCATTTATGTATCAGAAAACAGCAAAGGAAAGACATTTAATTATTTAGAAAGGAACAGACTCATCCTCAACAGAGCAAAGCATTCTTGCTATTCAAGAGACCTAGGACAGGTCGAGGGAACAACACCTGTACACGGGCCATCAGTATTCGCCTAGACCCGTGCAGGAGCCTATCACTGGCCCTTGTTCTCCACCATGGTCCCCTGCAGGCCACGCTCCACACTGCAGCCAAAGGGATCCTGTTTACTATTTGAAATCGGATCATATTATTCCTATGCCCACACCCTCTAGGGACTCCCCGTCTCGTTCGGAGACAAAGTCCAAGTTCTTATCAAGTCCTGCGAGGCCTGCCCCATAGCCTCTCTGACCTCATCACCACTGCTCCCCACCCACTCAGCTGCAGCCACTCTGGCCTCATCGCTGCTGCTCACACCCATCCCACACCGGCTTCCTCAGGGCCTTTGCACTTACCCTGTCCTCTTTGCGCATTGCTCTTCCCCAGCCAGTCACACTGCTCGCTCTCACTTTCTATATAAAAGGACATCATCTCCTGGATCCTGGTTACTCCTTGTCCTTTTCCAGACTTTGTCTTTGAAACCCTGGTCACTACCAGACACATTATTTCCTTATTTGTCTATTGCCTGCCTCCCGTACAGGGCGTGGTTGTTGGCTGTGTTTTGTTTATGGCTGTGTGTCCTCAAGGAGAACAATGCCTTGTAGGCACTTGACAAATATTTGTCGAATGAATTAGTTGTCCAGCTCCTGCTCACTGGGGTGGGGCAGGGAGGGTGCAGTCAGAACAGAATGAGGATAATGAAATTCCCTACAAAAATGTCTATTTGCTCAAAGGGCACCTCTACATTATTAGGAATCTAGCGCTAACATTCTACAAAAGGTCCACGTGGCAGGTCAGAAGAGGGAATGGTTCTTTCCACCCAGAGACTCAGGATAAGTTTCCCAGGGCAGTGGCCCTGGATGTGAGCCCTGCAGGCCAGGCGGAACTGGGACTGGAAGGGGGCGCGGGGACCTAGGGCACGAGTCCTTCCATTTGGGGGTATTTCAGGGCCCCAGAGCCTCTCCCCACACCCCAGCACTTCCTTCACCTCAGGAAGGATTTCTCCAGAGCAGCCCAAGCCCGTGCAGATGGAAGGAGGAAGGTGTGGGCACCACAGAGGCAGAAGCAATCGCAATGTCTAATTAAGAAAGCAGCCCAAGGACTCAGCGGGAGACCTCAGCTCCCCACACCTCCCTCGGCCCAGATGTCTTTCTTTCAACCCAGAACCGCCATGCCATTGAGACCTCATAAACTCAGAAAAGGCGAGTGGGAGTGCAGTGAGATCCACCAACCAGAATGACACGCTAAGTTCTCAAGAATAGCGGACTGAGCAAGGGGAAGGGCCTTGAGCTATTACTAAATCCTGACAGCCGGGAGAAGCACACCTTGGCCCTTGGGCAAACCTCCAGTGAACTCACAGAATTCCAAAAGCCTTTCTTGTTCTCTGCCTGCAGATGCCTCAGGCAGCCCGGCGGTTCCAGGCTTTTCTGATTCATTTTTATAATGGGGAAACAGAATCATTATTTGCCACCTGAATTTTTTCCTGGGGGAAGGAAGCGGGTAGACAGTCTGTGAGAATGAGACATCTTAGTGAAAACTGGGCAAAGAAACTGTGTGGAAGGTTCCCCACTGTACAGGGGAGGAAACTGAGGATAAGTGACTTGCCCAGGTTCACCCAGCCAGTAAGTGGTGAAGCCAGGACACATTACTATTAAGCCACAACTCAGTCATTGACGCATCCGGCTTCTACAGGAAATTCTTAAAATGCAGATAACCGGTAAAGGTCTCCAGGCACTGCCCAAACTCATCTCTCCCTTGTCCCCGAGCCTCACTCCAGCCACCAAAGAACAGGGATGAGTGACCCTGGAGGATTTTATCCTAACACCAAATATATGGTATCATTTCTAACACCAACTAATTGTCCAACACCAGCTGGGCATCCAACAATTCAATTCACTTCTGACACTAATTTTCCCAGAGTTAGCACAGACCCCACAGATGAAGGGCTCAGTCCCACAAGATTGTCCCCACTTCAGACCCCAGTGGCAAGTTCCGGGGGCCATTCACACTTCTGACTGGCTGTATACATTTTGGGGTTCGACAACCCCCATCAGGGAGTGGATAATTCACTAGAATGACTCACAGAACTCAGGGAAGCTCTTTACTTACTATTACCAGTTTAAGCTAAAGGATACAATTCGGGAATAGCCCACATGGAAGGCATGCACAGGGCAAGGCTGGGGAGGGTGGACTTCCATGCCCTCTCCACGGTGCCACCCTCCCAGCCATCCATGTATTCACCAACCTGGAAGCTCCAAACCCATCGTTTAGGGGCTTTTGTTGAGGTTTCACCACGTGGGCATGACTGATCAAGTCACTGGCCATTGGTGACTGAACTCAGTCTCAGGCCCTCTCCTCTCCACTGAGGTCAGGGTGGAGCTGACAATTCTAACCCTCTAATCACCTGGTTGGTTTTTCAGGGGACTGGTTCCCATCCGGGCCCTGCCTTGGGGCATGTCATTGGCATACAGAAGACAGTAAATGCCAAGAGTTTCAGGAGCTCAGTTCCAGGAACAGGGAATAAAGACCAAATATTTATTTATTTAATTATACCACCGTGAGGTTCAGGGAGGAGCTGAGCCCAGGGGTAGGCAAAGACCAGGAATAGAGTCTCAGAGATGGGGCCCAAGACCCGCCAGAGCTGTCTGATGAGCATTTGACATGACAATTTTTTAAAAGCTGAAAACATAATGATGAACTTTTCGGTCGGGAAATGTCCCTGAGTTAAAACTTCCTAACTTCCCAGGAGAAATCCACAGGATGAGGTTTGACTCCACCCAGCCCCCACCCCAGCTCGCTCAGCCCCTTCCACCCCACAGACTCCCCTCATTTTCTGCCCCCGACCACAGAGGAGAAGTGAGCCTGGACCGACCTCGGGAACAGGTCCTGGTCTCATTCCGCTGGGTACCAGCCGCCAGGGCGCCCAGGAGGACGAGAAGAGCTGCAGAGAGGCAGAGCTGGTTCATCTTCCTGACCCCAGGGAGGGCTCCCGTGGGACCCTGGGGGCTGACAGAGCTTTGCACGATGCAAACTGATGCGACAGAGAGCAGAGTGAGGAAAGGGAGCAGCTGGGGTCAGTCCCATTCGCTGCATAATCTCCCCACCTGCCCAGGCTTCCTGCTGGGGTCAACATGCTCAGCGATAGTGCCTCTAAATGTGAATACACCTGTGAATCTTGTTGAAATGCAGCTTCTGATTCAGCATGTGTGGGGGCGAGGCCCCAGATGCTGCTTTTCAAAGAGGTGCTTCCCCAGCCTCAGTTTCCCCTGCAGTAAAAGGGTCCTCAGAACCATACTTCTAAGCAGCAAGATGGGAGGAAACTTCATCTGGGTGGACAAAAGAGAAGCAGGGGCAGGCAGAGAGAACGCTGCCTTTCCCACACACACAGGGGAACTGTGAGGCCCTGGGGAACCTGGGGAATGCAGCCGAAGAGACAAGATCAGGAACAGGCGAGTCCCAGAGAACCCCATGTCTCTCTCCCACTGATCTGCCGCTGAGCCTGAACCTCCGCCTTTAAGAGGCTTCTTTGCATCAACAGTGTAAGTCACTTGACTTCTTTTGCAAATGTCTCCACAGCTACCTCTCTGAACATTAAGTGAATGAGTAGATTTCCATGCACTTGGACCACACCACGCTGTGTGCACAAGTACTAGTAAGGTTTGTCATTCCAGTGTCACCCCACCCAGCTCCCTGCTAGACCCAAGTTACAGATACCCTTGGGAGAGTCCTGTCTCAAGCTGGAAGCCAACTCTCAACCGAGTGTGCAGGGCACTGCAGTGGGTAAGACCGCATGTTTCCCGGTGAGAGGGACCTATTAAGAGTGTTTCTGGACCCCAATTCCCTCACCTGTGAAATGGGGCTGTTTAAAAAATCGTCACCCATTCCTTAGGGTTGTTGTGAAGGGTTTTGGAGACTGATGAATGTAGAATGCTGAGCTCTCTGCCCCTGGGCAGTAAATGCTCAATAACGCAGGTTTCCTATTTTAAAGTCATTATCCACCCAACTCTCAGGGGGAAAGTTTGAGACCGATCTCAGGCGCTGCAAAGGATTCCCCCTTTTCCTTTCAGGCCAGAGTAGGAACAGGAGGAAGCAGAGGGTAAGACGGAAATCAGGCCTTACGAGCCCTAGACCCTACCTGCGCCTCTCTCAGCCCGGGAGTGCGCTCAGAGCGCTGTGACACAACCTCCTTTCCGCTCATATCCCCACCCCCACCCCGATCTGCTACGGAATCAGCCACCGATGAAAAGAGTGGAACTCCTGCCACAGATTTGGAAAAAAAAAAGAGAAAGAGACGCGACCTGCCCACGACCACACTAGTCTGTGGTGGAGGCAAGACCACTGGTGATCCCACGAAGGTTGATGCACCTGGCGGGTCCCCGGAGCGCGCCGCGCTCGGGGAGTTTCAGCAGCTGCTATTCCCATGTCCGACCACGCGGGGGCGGCAAACTCCCAGGTCGGACCGCGCGCTTGGACCGACCTGCGCCTTGTCGCGGGCATCCTCAGGGTCTGTGAGGGCCACGCGTCCCGGGGCTGCCCTAGGAGCTGCAAACTGAAAGCATCCGCCCTAGCCCGGAGCGCTCGGGACTGGGTCGTATTACCCAGCTGGAAAGTTTGCAGCCCTTTGGTGAGTTGGGAAAAGGGCCTCCGAAATGGAGGAAGGAAGGAAGGAAAAAAGAAAGAAAATGAAAAAGAAAAGGACATCAAAGAAAAGAAACAGACACAAAGAAAAAAACTCAATTTAGAAGAAAATTTAATTCAAGAAATGGGTTAACTTTCCAGGAGTGTGAGCTTAAAAAACGTTAACAAAATAAGATATTAAAAATGAGTGTTGGCCGGGCGCGGTGGCTCACGCCTGTAATCCTAGCACTCTGGGAGGCCGAGGCGGGTGGATCACTCAAGGTCAGGAGTTGGAGACCAGCCTGAGCAAGAGCGAGACCCTGTCTCCACTAAAAAATAGAAAGCAATGATCTGGACAACTAAAAAAATATATATAGAAAAAATTAGCCGGGCATGGTGGCACATGCTTGTAGTCCCGGCTACTCAGGAGGCTGAGGCAGAAGGATTGCTGGAGCCCAGGAGTTTGAGGTTGCTGTGAGCTAGGCTGACGCCACGGCACTCACTCTAGCCCGGGCAACAAAGCCAAACTCTGTCTCAAAAAAAAAACAAAACAAAAAAAAAAAAAAACAAAAAAAACGAGTGTTAAAGAAACAATGAAAGATCTATGTAATACCACTAAAAGACTTGCAAATAAATTGAACATATCAAGGCAGAAATGGGTCAGAGCTAAAAATCAAATTGTCAGCTAGAAGAAAGGTTGGGGAGGGAGCATTTATGTATATTCAGGAGTTTATGCTTCTGGTTTGCAGTCCTCATACTTGGCCCAAATAAACTCTTATATTTTTTAAAAGGCAAATTATTTCTTAAAATATCAGTTTATCATGTGTCATATATTATTTATTGACATTAATTTAAACATTTGACACGTATTAACTATCTTAATGAATACAACAATCCTATAAAGTAGGGGGTGTTCAAACCCTGCACATTCCCAAGAAAAGTCCGTTTTCAGTACTGACCCTTGATCTGCTCGTGGGAACTGGGCCTGTAGACCATTCTGGTTGAGGAGTGTTTTTGCATACCTGAGACCTTGGGCCACGCCGTACCAGTTTGTCCAGACAGTGTATACTAACAATGTGATTTATGATGAATGCCCCCTTTCCCTCTGGGGGTCTGGAGCTTCACCCACTGAGGTCAGTCATGCAGTCACTGACCCTTAACAAGGAGCTGAGACACCCAGGCCCAAGCAAGCTTCCCTGGTTGGCAACACTTCTTTGCACGTGTTGTTATGCACTGTTACTGGGTGAAGTAAGCACGTCACTCGTGCCGTGCGACTCCACTGGGAAGAGACACTTGGAAGTTTGTGCCTGGTTTTCCCCCAGACTTCATCCCATGCACATTTTCCTTTTGTTGATTTTAGTCTGTATCCTTTTGCCATAAACTTGAGTATAACAATTTCTGAGTCCTGTGAGTCCCTGTATATAGTTGAGCCTGAGTATGGTCTTGGGGGACTCCAAACAGGCAGTTTCCACTACTGTCTCCAGATAGGAACTGTAGTGCACAGAGGTTAAATAACTTGTCCAAGGTCATACAGACAGTGAATGGCAAAGCTGGAATTCAAATTCTTGTGTCTCCAGTGTCCACGTTTTTAACAACTACCTGCAAGTGAAGATAATCTGACATAATTGATGTCTCTTAAGTAGAAAACTCAACAACTGGAAGAGAAAACTTATTCGAAGATATAATACAAGAAAATTTCCCTTTAAAAAAAATCTGCAGACTGAAAAATCACTCCGTGTTCCAGTAAAAAAAAACATCATGCAGAATGACACCAAAATATTCTTAAGTTACTGAATCTTGAGAGCAAGCAAAAATATTTTTAGGCCTCCATGCAGGGGAAAAGCCACCTCTAAGGGAGAAAAACATTCAGACAGTTTCATAACAAAACTCACTGGTGGAATTCAGTGAAGCCAGGTCCACAATTGTTCTGGGGAAAAGAAAATATGACCCAGGATCTTTTACCCCATCCAAATTGTCCTCCAAGTAAAAAGGCAATAGGCAAAAATCCAGGAAAAACAATACCTGTAAACTCTTCATTTTTGTAGAATTATTTTTGTCTATCTAACAAAATATTTATGAGGTTATCCTGAAATTACTGATAGTTGCTTCCTGTGGTGGAGCTTTACTGTCCACCATAGTAGCCACTACCCACATGTGGCTACTGAGTGCATGAAGTATGGTTAGTATGAATTGGGATGTGCTATACGTGTTAAAATACACACCAGATTTCAAAGACTTAGTAAAAAGAAAAGTAAAAATATTGCATTAATTTTTATTGCATGATGATATATTGAAATGATAACACTTTGGATATACTGTATTGAGTTCCATAAACTATTATTAAATTAATATTACCTATTTCTTTTTACTTTTTAAAATGTAGCTACTGGGAAATTTAAAATTCTTTTTTTTTTTTCTTTTCTTTTCTTTGTGTCATCCTCGTGCAGGGGCCATGCTAATCTTCTCTGTATCGTTCCAATTTTAGTATATGTGCTGCCGAAGTGAGCATGGAAATTTAAAATTCTATTTGTGGCTTGCGCTATATTTCTGTTGCACAGCACCATGGTACAATTTGGGGGAGAGATTGTGCTCCTTGTTTGTACTATTCAGCATAGCTTGATCTTTTAAAATAAGTATGATTATTCATATAAAACAATAAACTCGTTATTCCAAAATTAAATAAATAAACCAATGGACAAAGAGCTATGTTTTCTCTCCTGGGCTGTTGAGACAACTAGCTGGGAAGCTCTGGATGGAAACCAATAATAATAGAATGGAGAACAGCTGATCTCTCTTAGGGACCATTGTCCAGCCCACTTGTTTTACAGAGAGGGAAACTGAGGCCCTAGAGGGTTGCTTACCAGTGTAAGGTCTCATGGACTTGAGTCTGCAGTAGATGAGGATGAAGACTGGCATTCCAGATGAGGCAGGAGTACTGACCTGGGGACTTGTTCAGTAGCTCCCATGAGCCCCTCCAAGGTGAGCAGTACCACCTCCAGATGAGGAGTCCAGGTCATCTGGGATCACAGCCCTTGTCCAGGGTGCTTCCTCTTCCCTCGGCCAGAGAAATAGGGCCCCTTTGCCTTCAGCTGCAGGTACAAGTTCCAGCCTCCAGCCCTGGCCCACATTTCTCAGCCACTGGCACCATGGAGCCCAGCAGCCCCCTTGCCCTCTGCCTTGCCATCCGCTGGGTGGGCAGCTCAGAGAAGACCTCAAGTGAGCCAAGGCGTTGAAAGGACTCCTGAACCCCACAGCCTATGTGAGGGGGGCTGGCTCCCACAAACCACCTAGTCACTTCCACCCCAGAAGGAGCCCAAGGCCCAGATACGGAAAGGGGCTCACCTGTGGTCACCATCCAGCCCTGGGGAAGATCTGCGGCCAGACCTTCCAGATGACTATTTGGTTTAATTAAATCATCACCATATTTTACTTTTTTATGATAAACACAATACATATATTTTTGTTTTAAGAAGACAAACAATACATAAATGTGTGAAGTTAAAAAGTGGGTCCCCTTTTTCGAACAGCCCCAACAGTCCTACTCCCCAGAGGTATCCATTGTTAGAATGCTTAGGAGAGAAAATAAATTTTCATATTATTTTAAGAATGAGACCAAGTTCCTAAACTTGGCTACGCATTGGTGTCACCTGGGGACCTATGTGTCCCACCCTTCATGATTCTGATTTAACTGGTCTGGGGTGAAGCCTGAGCATCAGGACTCTCCAAGTTCCCCAGGTGATTCTGTGCCACCCAGGTTGAAGATCGCTTCCGGAAAGCAGGCGCTAACGGAAGTGTTCCCTCTTCTAGGATTAGGGTTCTCCCAGTATCTGCAGCATGGCCAGGGGCAGATCCACTGAGGACTCACAGACCAGCGAGGGATGCTGTCCTTACTGGGGAAGACGTACGTACGAAAACGGTGTGTCTTCCATCCCATGAAGGGGCACCCTGGGCTCCTGAGTGTCCAATGGCCGAGGGGCATATGTGCGCACAGGATTTTAGTAAATCACTTTGTGTGAGAACCAGATCCAGATGTGAAAGGAGTTAAAATAAGTGAGTCAACAAAAGATATCAGCTTCTTTATTTGCTCATCACCCATGGATGTTAAAGATTTTTTAAATGCAAATACCTTTTTCCTGTTTATAAAAGTGATACTTGTTCATTGTCATTTAAACAATACTAAAAATAATTTTTAGAAAATAAAGACCACCTAAATTCTATCACCCAGAGATAACTACTCTAAATATACTGGGGACCCACCTTCAAGTCATCAGTGTGTGGGTTCACACATATATTTTATATCAATAGGACCACGCTACAGCTCCTTTTTTGTAATTTGATTTTTTATTCAACAAATATGTGAGCCGTATTGATGTATATAGATCAGCACTATGGTTTTTAATAACTGCACAGTAGCCTGTCAGTCTCCTAGTGAACATTTACATTTTTTCCTTTCTTTTTTTTATTATAAACAAGGCTACAACAAACATCCTCATATTAAGTTAGGAGAGGCAGCAGGCTGGGATATGAAATTGGATCTGGGATATGAAATTAAATCCCACGTCCCAACTTGCAGGTTTTATGATTTTTGGAAAATTACCAAACCTCTCTGAGCCTCAGTTTCTTCATCCCTTACAAGCCAAGTATCCTTAAACTCTCAGGTTCCTCATCTGTAAAATGAATATTAGAATGGTAGCTACATCACTGGATTGTTGTGAGGACAAAGGCTATATGCTTAGCAAAATGCTTGGCACGGTGCTGGGAACATAGTAAGGACTCAACAAATAGTAGGTATCAGTGTTCGCTGACTGCCGCGGCCTGCCCGCGCTCTCCCAGTCCTAGGCACACAGTCTCGGGTATAACAGACTCCCCAGGTTTGTTACCAACGAACATGCCTCGTGTTCTCAAATCTTCAGGGGCTCCCTGAGGGTTAGGCTCTCCCTCTGCTCCTGTAATCCACAGGGCCCCTCTGCGGTGTCCTGGTAGCCATGCAGTGCGTGTTGGCGGGTTGTGGCCAGCGAATAGGATAGCAGTTAGTCACAAGAACTGTCCCAGGTGCTGAGAGAGGACTCCAAAGGAACCCTAATTCTTTTGCTGGCAACTCCATTTCTCCAAGCCCCCTCCTCTACTCACTCGCTGTTCTTTTCCTTGGCAGCCCTCAGAGGACAGAAGTTCCCCTCCCCCACCCCAACCCCACCCCACCAGGAGCTGGGGACAGGCTTGGGCTGTGTGAATGGAAGGCCCACCTCACAATGCCCCAGGAGGCTGACTTGGCCTTCGGCATCTCTGGCCCTTCCCCAGATGCCACCGCCTCGTGCCAATGCTCTTGGAGGAGGCCATGCCAGGCTTCCACTCAGAGAAGCCCTAACCAAGCATAAAGGAACCACCCTAGCCCTGAACGCAGAGATAAGGCACGACTGTCCCAGTGCTGGCACAGCTAGAATTTCAAGGCTCAGAACCTAGACGTTTGGGTGACGTGTCTCACTTAGCAGCAAAATGACTGTGTGATAGTCATACATTCCTTCTCTCATTAATCATTGGAATGCAAACTACATGCCAGGCACTGGTCTAGACACTGCAGCTACAAAAGATAAAAATACTTGCCTTTGTGGAGCTTATGCTTTAGTGAGGAGGAATAATAAACAAGCTAAGTAAGACACACAGTATGTGAGATGGTGGTAAGAGCTACAGAGATAAACAGAACAGGAAAGATGTAAGTTGTGGCCAGGCCAGCAATTCGACCTCATTAATAACTTTACAGTCGAGGTGAAAAGGGGTGGGATTCTGGTTCTATTTGAAGGTAGGGTGCACACAGGGTGTGGGATTTGTTGATGGGTGGCATCCAGGGTGTGGGAAAGAATTAAGGATGACTCAAAGGTTGTGAGCCTGGGCTCCTGGAAAGATATGAGTTGACATCAACAGAGATGAGGTGACTATGGGTGAGAATGTTTGCCATAGGGGCGGAGAACATTAGAAGCTCAGTTTTTGAGATATTAAATTTGGGATGCCTTTAGATATCCCAACGGGGATGGCAAGTAGGCAGTTGGGTGAGCGAATCCAGAATTCAGGGCAGAGGTCTGGACGAGAGATAGCGGCTGTTGTCAGTGCATGGGTTACATATGGCATGGCAGTGGAGGCCATTTCTAGGTACCGACATGGCTGGGCATACAAAAGACAGCCAGGCCACAACTCCATGCTCTTCTGACTTGGCAGACAACCCGCACTGTGCAGGCTGCATCTCACGCTATGGCAGGCACGCTGTGCAGACCGCTTAGCTTCGGACATCCACCCACCTGCGTTCTATTTTTTTTTTGTTTGAGACAGAGTCTCACTCTCTTGCCTGGGGCGAGTGCCGTGGCATCAGTCTAGCTCACAGCAACCTCAAACTCCTGGGCTCAAGCAATCCTACTGCCTCAGCCTCCCGAGTAGCTGGGACTACAGGCATGTGCCACCATGCCCGGCTAATTTTTTCTATATATATTTTTAGCTGTCCAATTAATTTCTTTCTATTTTTGGTAGAGACGGGGTCTCGCTCTTGCTCAGGCTGGTCTCAAACTCCTGAGCTCAGAACGATCCGCCCGCCTCGGCCTCCCAGAGTGCTAGGATTACAGGCGTGAGCCACCGCGCCCAGCCCACCCACCTGCGTTCTTGTGTCATTTTCAGCCTGCTTATTTATTGCTTTGGAAGTAAACTCAAGTGAAGCACCTTGACCAAGCTGCTTTTGCCCACGGTCTAGACTAGCCCACCACCTCTCCTTCCTACGCATGTACACACATCACCTCCATATTCTGGGAGTTCTTGGAAAACTCTCTGAGGCAACCTAAACCACTCATCTGTGTTGGCTGGACAGATACCACCAATGCTAATACTGCTAGTCTGCTGCACTCCGACATGTGGAGCTTCTAGGGTGCCCCTCGCCCCAGCCCTATCCTGGAGCCCAGATCCCAAGCCGGAATAGCCCACACCCATTCCCAGTACCATTTGCTGACTGAGCACTTACAACATGTCCTGAGATGGTCTGGCTTCGATGGAAGACAGGCCCTGTGCCTCCAGGAAGCACACAGTCTAACGGCAGGGAAAGGACAACAGCAGCCAGGTGATAAGGAACATGTAACGCTAAGTCCAGGGAGCTGGATGAGGGGCACCTACAGCAGCCTGGCATGTCAGGGGACACTTGCTGGAGGAAGCAACTTCTCATCTGGTTTTGTAAGTAAGAGTGAAGCAGGCAGCTCAGGGGTGTGTGTGGTTCGTGGAACAGGGCATTCTAGGCTAAACCGCTACTGCAGGAGAACTGAGTGGGCTGGGGGGTGGGGGGGGTAACCGCAAATAACTTACACAGCTGATGCCAAGTTGCGAGAGGAGGCGATGTCTTTACAGGAGATGAGGGCAGCAGGAGACATCAGCCCAAGGGCTTGTTTTACAGGAATGAGGGTTATATAACAAGCAGGGGAGGTAGGCAGGGGCAGGCTTCAATCCAATGGGCCTGGCTTCGAAGCCCGTGGGTGGTCTAAGGACCACCTGCAACACAAGCTCCTGAAGAGCCTGCTAAACATTTGAAAGCGGGCTACACCCGGACCAACTGAATTAATTAGTAGGATCTGGACCCCAGGAATCTGCATTACTCTCGTAAGTGCCCCCCGTAATTCTGACGCACGCTATGACTGAAGAACTGCAGGCCAAAGCTCTCCTGCCTCCCCCGCCTCCCCTTGGTGGTGCAGACTGGTTCTCAGAGACCCCAAAAGGCAGCATGATTCATTTTCATGGTCATGATTTTGCTTACAGAAAACACTCCCAGCCAAACCCAGGGAGTTCTGGGAATTACAGTCAGAGGAGGCTGGAGAGGAGGGGGAGGGGAGGAGGGAGGAGCAGAGAAGGAATTTTTGGCAGGGGTGAGAGGAGGTAGGGGAGGTGCTGGGTGTCTTTTTAGGTGGGGGGGTGGGCTCGGAGGTCCAGTTGAGGCACCCAGCAAACAGGCCCTAGTCCTCCGCTCTTCCCAGGCCTCAAAGACAGGAGGCAAAGAACCAAGGAAGCAGCTGTTTTTTATTCCACAAGTAAATCCCACCTACCACACAGCGACACAGACCCCTCAGCACACCCTGTCAGCCAGGCCAGTGCTGTGCAGTGACACCTCCTGCAGAGATGGGAACGCTTTTCTGCGCTGTCCTATACAGTAGCCACCAACCACTTTTGGTTACTGAGCACTTGAACTGTGGCCACTATAGCTGAGGAAATGCATTTAAATTCAAATGTCACATTTGCCTGTGGCTACTGGACTAGAAAGCGCAGCTCTAGGCCCTGGCGTGGTCCAGGGGCAGCTGGTTCAAAAGCCAACTCTGGGGAGAGTGAGTGGCAGAGAGGCCCTGGGGTCACCACCACGCCTCTCAAAGAGGAACAGCAGCTGCTGAAGAGGACGGGCGTCAGAGCGGCGGCACACCCCGGGCGCGCCGGATGAGGTTGGCCAGCCGCTTGGCCAGGCCGCCCGTGCTGGGCTCCTCGATGTGGAAGGTCCGGGTGAGGAGATTGTAGAAGGAGCCATAGCACACGGCCACCACGGTGCATGTGAGGCAGATCACGTTGTAGGGCATGCTGAAGTCCGGTGTCGGCAGGTTCACCAGCAGCGGCTCCGTATAGAGTCGCACAAAGTAGCTAGAGCCGTCGGAGACTGGGAACCTGGGGGTCAGGGAAGGAGCGGTGACACAGCACTGGCCGCTCCTCCCCAGCTCCCCTGTCCTCACTCCCGGGCTGCACTGTGTCACTGCCACCCGGTCAGGGTTTGCAACATTCTCTTAGTATCAAACCTTTCAGTAGAAGGCATCTTACGTGAAAGCTCAACGCACAAACCCAAAAAAAGGAGACTAGCCTTGCACTGAAGTGGAGGAAACGGGCCCTGTCTTCGCTTGGCTGCCCCTTCTTAGCCTGGTCTTTGCCATCTCCTCCAGGAAGCACTCCTAGATGACCCACTAAATTACTCCCTACCCCACCCCAATCACCACTCTGTTACTCTCTAGAACAGAACTTCCCTCTAGCTGTAAGCAGAGGGAGGACGGGATGAGTCTGTTGTGTTTTCTCTCACATACCCGGTGCTCTCTGAAGTACTGGCATTGATAAGTGCTCGATACTCTTAAATATTTAAGAGTATCACTGACTAAATGTAGGCTGTAACTGCTGCTATTCTCACTATTTATTTTTCTAGAAGCACTTTAAAATCGTTTTATAAAGTCTTTACAAATATCACAGACCACTAGGACTTTCGATAGGAGTGAGTGAAATGCACACATTGCTTTGGAAGAGGTAACATCCACCCCAACCCACCCTGCAGGAGCCGGATCATCTGTGTTAAGGCCGCTGAGGATGTACTCTCAGGAGGGTGCGGTTACACTTACAGGGTGTTGAAGAGGGGACTCCCTTCCCAGTCCACTGGTTTGGCTGCTACCACGCTGGGCACAAGGGCGCTGAGGACAGATGGGCTGTGGAAAAGCAGACAGATGGCCAGCGTTCCCAATGGGCTCCCCCACCAAGGGGTAAGTGGCAGAGAGGGTGGATCAGGAGGGTGGGGGGCAGCCTGTGGGGGGTGGAGCCCACCTGACATAGAAGCCATGGTTGGGGTCCGGGGTGTACTCGGTCCACTTGAGCAGCGCCCGCTCAAACTGGATGGAGACCTTGGTGACCGAGTTGGCTGGCAGCTGAATCAGCATCTCCAGGAGGTGGGGCTGTAGCCGGTCCTGGGCAGGCTGGTAGTGGATGTAACCTGGAGACAGGCAAAGGCCACTCATACCTCTTTCCTGGGGTCACACTACTTACCCCTCGGGTTCCTACCGCTTGCCCTGGGGCCTCAATCTGGGTGCCTAGGTGGTGGGCTCCGGATCACAGAAGTCAGGTAGTCTAAGGAAGGAAATGGGGTCTCAGGAAAGGGAGAGGATGTTTCCAAGGCGGTGATCCCAGGAAGTGGTCCAGAGAGGCTGACAAGAGCGCTGCAGACCACTAATCAATCTTCACATCACTAAAACTGGGGCACCAGACACCAAGTGCCTGATGTGATGCAAGAGGAAGTTCACAGAGCCACTGGGGAATTTCCTTGCCAAAAATACGGGACATCAATCTAATCAAGTTTCTAAATCTAACCACCAATACACAAGAAATACAGGAGACAGAGGAACATGTTAAAAACCAGCACAAGGACAAATCCAGAATGCAGAACATTCTATACAACAAATGACCCAGTTCTCCAACAAATAGCTTACCAAAAAATGGGAACTGTTATAGATTTAAAAGAGAGTGAAGAGCACCACCCCAACTGTAAGACTTAATCACGAGGGAAACTGTGGGTGGGGAGAGGGGGAGTTTATGGGAACTCTGTACTTTTGCTACATATTCCTGTAAACCTAAAACTGCTCTAAAACACAGAGTCTATTTATCTTAAAAAAAGAAACTTAAAAGACATATCAAGCAAATGCAATGTGAGGACCTTATTTTTATTTTCATTTTTTTAAATTTTATTTATTTTATTTTTTTGAGACAGAGTCTCACTTTGTTGCCCAGGCTAGAATGAGTGCCGTGGCATCAGCCTAGCTCACAGCAACCTCAAACTCCTGGGCTCAAGTGATCCTCCTGTCTCAGCCTCCCCAGTAGCTGGGACTACAGGTGCGAGCCACCACACCCAGCTAACTTTTGTTTCTATTTTTAGTTGCCTGGCTAATTTTTTTTCTATTTTTTTTAGTAGAGACAGGGTCTTGCTCTTGCTCAGGCTGGTCTCCAACTCTTGATCTCAAGCAATCCTCCCGCCTCGGCCTCCCAGAGTGCTAGGATTACAGGCATGAGCCACCAAGCCCGGCTGAGGACCTTGTTTAGATCTCAATTCAAACAAACCAATAATAAAAAGTCATTTTTAAGACCATGCAGGGATAATGATATGATTATATTTTTTAAAGTTCTTTTTTCTGTTAGACATATGTACTATATTAAAGATAAACTGATGTAATGTCTAAGATTTGCTTTAAGATACTCCAGCAGAAAAATAAGCCAGTAGAGAAAAAAGAAAAAGCAAAAAAGAGGGGAGGGGTGAACAAAAATGACAGGAAGCTGGAGACTGGAAGCTGCAGGATGGGTATGTATATGGGAGTTTAATACACTATTTTATTTGGGTTAGTGTCTGAAATTTTCCAAAGAAAAAGGTAAAAAAACAAAACCAAACAGAAAAGCCTATAGAATACATAGGTAAGATGTTTGAAATAGAGATTTTGAAGGTGGTACAAATAATGGTGTTGAAAATAAGTACAATGATTAACCACAGGCTTGAAAATATGGGAAACAACCGAGGTATGCAAAGAATTTTAAGTCTGGCTGTTTGGAATGTGACATAATACCTTCCTAATATCTTTTTCTTTATTATTTGTCTCCCCCTCCACCAAAGAAAACCAACTGCTTTAGTGTTATGCTAATAGAAAGTACTCAGTAAATATTAATTTCCCCTTAGAAACATAATGGAAAATAAAAATAAATTTTAAAAACTGTATGTCTTTACCCCTCCCAAGGAAGCAAAAAACTGTCTACCCCAGCTCTGCTAAGCTTGGCTTAGTTTCCAAAACCCAAAATTACCAACCCTTTCTCTACCTTAAAGAGCCTATGAGTCACTACAAAACACGAGCATGTGCCTGAGGCTAGAAAGGAGAAAGTAAGTGAAAAAGATGAGAAAGCTACTGCCTTCCTACAGGCCTATTAAGAATCACTGGTATTTTGTGTTTAATGATCTTTGCTTTCTAAATTACTTCTGAATCTGGCATAGTGAGTCTTCCCATTCCATTTTCCAAACTATTCCTAACTCTTTATGCCTGTGTGTTTTTCAGAGGTACTCAGGCATTATCCTGAAAAATGAGAGTTTGGGGGACCTGGAGAGAGAATGAGCCAGGTGGGCTGGGGGGCCTGGTTGGGGACTCAGCTGCTCACTTGGTTTGTTCTCCTTGCCCTTGGAGGTGATGGTGAGGGTGTGCACATACAGCCGCAGATACCAGGGCACGGAGTCCAGCAGCAGCACGGGGAAGGCCCGGTAGGGGTGGGTGTTGTACAGCAGTGTGCTCAGCTCTCCCTTCTGCAGCCCATAGCCGCTCACGTAGCGCTGGGCGTGCAGGAAGGGCACTGGAGGGGCCTCTGTGTAAAGAAAAGTCAGCAGTTAGCTGCTGCTAAAGGAAAGGGTTTAAAAGCCAACTCTCTGGGCCATGTTCAGAGTCCCAAGCCCGTGAGTAGAGGGGAAAAGTCCTGCCATTCATCAGGACCGGGCAACCTGGGCTCTGGAATTGTCCCTGTCTTTCCCAGCCCACAGATGACAATGATAGTAGGACTACTATTATTTACCAAGTGCTTATGTGCCCAACACTATGCCCTCTCCCAACTCAAACCAGGTGCTCTTAGGACATTCTGCCCTTTCCTTTGGTAACACTGAACACAATCGTAATTAATTAATTGATACCTGCCTCAACTAGCAGACATTATAGTTCTTGAATGCAGCGTCCTCTGTCTTATTCGCCACTCTACGCCTGGCACATAGTACCAATTCAAAAATATTTGATGGATGAAGTAAATGCATGAACAAATTCCATTTCTTACATCAATTACCTCATCCAGAGATATTACTGTCCCTGTTTTTCAGATGTAGACACTAGGCCCAGAGGGGTTAGGAACCTGCCCAAGGTCACAGAGCTTAGAAGAGGTGGAGTCAGAACCAGGAGCACATGACTCCAGAGATCTGGCTCGGAACACAACCCTTTGATTGTACAGCAAAGATGTATGATCGTGAGTCTTCTCCCAGGAGGAGAAATCTCCATAGCCCGTTGTGACCCTGGCAGCCTGCGCTCCAACCCACTCATCACACCCACCATTCTCTGGCGGTTTCTTCCACTTGAGCTGGAGGTTGAGGTTGCGAGAGTTGTTGATCATGGCCCTGTCAAGCAAGTCATAGATGGCATAGGTCCTCCGAGTGCCCAGGATGACATCCTGGTATGTAGTGGTGGGGGGTGGGTTCACCTCCAATGTCTCATTGTCCTGGGGACACAGGGCAGGGCTGAGAAGCAAGCAGAGGGGCAGGCTAGCCTTGGGGAAGAGGAGGGTGCATGTGTGGCTGGAGAACTTGGTACCTGGCTGTAGCTGGTGATGTCTACATAGACTCGGCTCTCTGACGCCAGAGGGCAGGGCTCTGTGAGTGTCCGGGAGAACATCCGGAAGAGGGACCAGTCTGAGGAGCAGAGAGCAGGGGCTGGGGCTAGGCCTGATCCGCACAGACAGGGAGGGGCTGGGGCAGGTGAGTGGAGATGCGTTGCCAAGGCAGCTTACCTTTCTTGCCCTGCCCCGTGATGAAGGCATCGAATACAACCGAAAGGGTCTGCCTCAGCTCCCAGGAGATGCTGGTACAGCGTGCATTCTACCACAAAGGCCAGATGGCAGCAGTGAGGAGCATCACTCTCACCAACCACACAGCCTCAAGGACTCCCACCTGGATGCAATCCCTCACCTATCAATCTTCACACCCATCGATTTGCTACCACTTACTACTGAGCACTTGAGCCCGTGCCATGCTCCATGCCAACCACTTTTTGTACATCAGTTTGATAAATCATCACAACAACCTTAGGAGCTGACTGCCTATTATTATTCTCATGTGACAGATGAGGAAACCAGGCTCAGAGAAATAAAATGATTCACTTAAGGTCATGCCAGCTGGCAACTGACTGAGCTAGCAGTTGCACCCGCACAGCTATTGTTCTTAACCACTCTGCTCCATGACAAAGATTTACTGAGTACTGGCCAGGCAGCCACTCAGATTCCTTGGTGTTTGGCCAATGCCTTGAATCATCATCATCTACCACTTACTACTCACTCAGCCCGAGCCAGACATTGGGCTACGAGCTTTACCTGCACCTTCTCTCTGAGCCCCCAGATCGCACCTACCCCTACTGCCCGTGACTTACTCTGCAAACAGGGCGGATATGCACTGCCTGTGAATGGTAGCTGGTGTGGAACAAGCGATCCGCCTTCAGCAGCACAGAGAGGCCTGCCTGGAGGAGGTGGGGAGAGATGACAGGTCGGCACCCTGCGTAAAGCACCTGGCATGGGGCACGGGGTCTCTGTAAATGCATCCTGGCTGCCAGGC
The DNA here is from genome assembly GCA_004363605.1 of Indri indri. Classification (NCBI taxonomy): domain Eukaryota; kingdom Metazoa; phylum Chordata; class Mammalia; order Primates; family Indriidae; genus Indri; species Indri indri. Next base: position 223,969 of record RJWJ010000270.1, read on the forward strand.
TGCATGGCCTCACCTTGGAACTACAGGGCAAGAGCTTCTTCCATGGGGTAAGGTTCTCAGTGCAGACGACCTCCCTCGGCAGCACAGCATAGCGCAGGAAGTAGTGATCAGTGTCTGAGGGAGACAGAGGTCTGCCTGGGGTGGGCCTTGGGGCCCCAGCCTTCAGGGCAACACTCCAGAGACAGTGACGACCTGCACCACTCCCTAGCACCACTGCACAGACACTCCCAGGTGGGAGAAGGCAATGCAGAGACAGCACAGTCTTGGGAAGCCTTTTTTTGAGGCCTGCACACCCAGGGGATTTAGGATCTAGCCCAGGCCGAGGAGGAAGGAAACCGAGGGGAAAAGGAGACAAGGGGCTATCTCACCATTGGCCAGCCCCAGGGGTTTGAAGGAGGCAGTGGGAGTGACCGTGTTGGTGGAATCGATGAAGTTGAGAGAGGCACAGAAGATCCCTGAGAGGACATTACTGAGCTCCTTCCAAGATTTATCCACACTGGATGGAGACACAAACCACTCACTGTCCTCAGACTGCCTCCGTTTCCTCCCTCAAAGCCCACAGCTGACTGCCAAACCCAGGAGGCTGTATTCTTAACCTTAGACAGGGCAGTTGATGGCTGGAACATCACTGCTCCCATTCACCCCATTTCCTGGGTCTCACCTACGCAGCCCCTTCTTCCTCACTCTCCTCCAGACATCCCTGCATCCCCATGGGTCTTCTTGGCTCAGGTGATTCTTCCTGCCTGGCAAAGCTCTGCTCACTCCTCTCTTCTCACCTTCGAGGTCCAGCTCCAGTCCTTGCCTGCTCTTCCAGGAAGCCTTTCCTGCCCTCCTTGTGCACAGCCTCCTCTGTGCTGTTGCGGTTCTGACCATCCAAGCCACTCATTAGGTCTGTCCTGGGAGATTGCTAGGTGGCAGCAGCATCTTGTCCTAAGCACCTTTTTCCCCTAACTAGGCAACTTAAGGACAAGGACTAGTCTGAGTCATTTATGTACTTCCCACAACACCATGGAAAGTGCCCCCTACCTTGGAGCTGAGATGAGCCCACTGATCTTCCCTGAGTTGCTCAGCTGGGCAAAGCAACACACACTGCCCCATGAATACACTGGATGTGAACCTAAGTCCTGGTTCTACGGTGGGAAGTCTTATAACCAAAAAAACCTCACCAAAAAAGGGAAAAACAACTATTCTAGCACTTCACAAAAAATATCAAATTAAACTAGATGTTCATGTCTCAGAGAAATATCAAAGAGATTTGCTCTCTATATTAATAACAGTAAGCATAAAGCTTAACAAGCACTAAAATTGAATGCCACTCAGTGGTGGTATCATTTCTTTCTTACAATGCTCTACCCGCCGTGGAATCGCTGCCTACTGAAACTGCTGCCCCCAAGGGCAGTGGCAAGTTGACTACACCTTCCCCTGCCACACTCCCTCCTTAGTTGGAACAGTACCCAAGGTGGGCACTCACTCAGTGACAGTGTCTTGGAACCAGACCCAGAGCTCTGCACCTGATGGGGCCTGCAGGAATGGTGGCCCCCAGTATCGGGTCCTCCAAAAGCCTTGTGTGAATGACAGGTGCAGCTCCCGTAGAGAATACTTGGAGATCAATTGGCCCAGAGCTTTGGGGAAGAGCCTGTAATGAGACACTGAGGAAGAGGGAGCAGGTGAGTGATGATCCCCACCTCACTGGGACCCACTCCCAGGGTCCAGAACTCCACCCGGGGATCAGGCCCCGCCCCAAGGCTTGCCTTCACCCTGCCCCCAGCAGGTGCCACAGAAATCTTTCTCCCGTGAGATCCCGCCCTCTGACCTCCTTCGCGCTGCAGCTCCGAATCCCAGCGTGTGCGGAACTGGAATGTAGCGGCTACGTCCCCCGAAGGCAGAGGGGTGATGACAAGCTCTTCTCGCAGGCTGTCGCGTGGGGGTTCTGCAAGGGCCGGGCCGCCAGGGCCCAGTAGCAGCAGCACCACCAGAGCGAGCGGCATGGCCGCCGCTATGCCTGCGGCTGCTTCCGCGCCCCCAGCTGCGCCCGCCCCCATGAGAGGCCGGCATCCAATAGGAAGGGCGTATGAGAAGTGACTTCCGATACATCCCGGAAACCGGGGTGCTGTTATCAGAGCCACTGTCTGCCCTGGCCGCGTATATTTCACAGGGCTGGTGGGCCTAAGTGGGCACTGAGAGGACACCAAAGGGAGTGCGCGTATGGGCGTGTGGCAGGTCGAGGGGCTGCCTTGAGGGCTAACCCAGTTCAAGGTGATTCCACCCACCAGAAAGTGCTTAATAATACGGAGCGCGGCCGCTGCCATTTACCCATTTGATAGTTGAGGAAACAGAGACTGAGGTCAGTTACTTTTGCGAAGTCACACAGCGGGGCTCATGCCTCCCTTAGCTTCTGGTGTCTCCACATGCTCAGCCCTTAGCCTATCCAGCTCCTCTTAGTGGCAGGGCTTTCCTGCAAAACCTTCAAATAACTGGCCCATTTATTATGAACATTTTCAAACATACATTAAAATTGAAAAAATGATCACCTGTTTCCCAGTCACCTAGATTCTACCATTAACATTTCACTATACTTGAGCTTTATCACATACCTGCCTATACATCCTTCAATCCATCTTATGTGTTGATGCACTTCAAAGTAAATTGCAGATGTAGTTTGTACACTTCTAAATAGTTCAGCATGTATATCGTTAGAGTTCGATATTTGTTTACCTTTTATGTAAAATTCACATACAGCGAAATGCACAAATCTGAAATGCACATTCGCTATGTTTTGACAAATGCACACAACCCATGTGACCCAAACTCCTGTCACAATACATAACATTCCTAAAGCCCCAGAAAGTTGGCTAATTACTCTGCCCAGTCAATCCCTGCTCCCACACCACCTTCCAGAGGCAGCCACTCTTCTTTCTTCCACAATAGATCAATCTGTTTTTAGAACTAAATATAAAGGAAATCATTACATGCATATTTTTTGTGTAAAGCTTCTTCACAGAAAGAATGTTTATGAGAATCATCCACATTCTTGCATGTATCAGCAATTTTTTCTTTTTATTACTGTGTAGTGTTATGTTGTATGAATATACCCTAGTTTATCCATTCTCCTGTTGATCTTTAAAGTGTATGGTTATTATGAACAAGGCTGCTGTCTGCACAAATTACTTTGAAGACATACTTACGATATCCTTTGGGCAAATATTTAGGAGTAGAATTGGTGGGTCAAAGAATAGGTGTATGTTTAATTTTATGAGAATCTGTCACACATTTCTCCAAAATGTATCATTTTGTGCTTCCACCAACAATGTGTGAGAATTCCAGTTGCTCCATATCCTGGTCAACATTTGGCATTTTTAATTTTTTTGGACTTTTTAGTTTTACCGCTTGGGTATGTGTGTAGTGGTGTCTCATTATGGTTTTAATTTGCTTTTCCCTGGTAACTAACAATGTTAAGCATCTGTTCATGTGCTCACTGGCCATTCATACATTTTTCGTGAAAGGTCTGTTAAAATCTTTTGTACCCTCCCCGCCTTTTTTAACTGGCTTGTTTGCCCTTTTATGATTAAGTTGTAGGAGTTCCAATGTTAAATTTATGCTCTGGTTTTTCTACCTGCCCTATGGGCAACACATTCACGAAGGATTTCATGCATGGTCTCTTGGTAAAACAACCATACTTCTACGAAGAGCCAAATTTGGTGTCAGGCAGGTCTGCCGAGATATACTCCAACCAACCAGAAAGAAAATGTCAAAAAGATGTCTTTATTTCATTTTTCTCACTCTACCTAAATACAGTGTTCCTGCCTCATTAGACGTGGAATAGTAGGAAGGCCATGAGCTTAGATGTCAGAAAGACATGGGTTCAAATCCCTGTGCCAGCCTTTAAGCCATATGAACCTGAGCAATCCAAGTGCCACTTTTCCTCATCTGTAAAATGGAGAAACCTATTTTCAGGGTTGTTTTTTAGGATTAGAAATTATGTACATGTAGGATCTGGAATGTAGTAAGTGCTAAATAATAACATTTACTCAAACAACCCCATCATGTTGTACTATTATGTTCAGTTTACAGAGGAGGAAACGGAAGTACAGAAACTGAGATAATTTCCTAAGCTTACAGTACACTATTGACCTCAAAATAATTTTTTAAAAGGTAGAGCTTCCATCATTATGATTATGATTTTGTATTTCTATGCTTTGCTTTTCAATTGCCTGTCCCCATCAGTTAAGACCCAGCCACCTTCAGTGAAGACTTACTTTCTCCCTCTCGAGGAAGCTACAGTCCTTTGTGTACCTCTGCTACAGCCCTCATTATACTTCCATTATCTGTGGCTATGTCTGCTCCTGGAAGAGCTCTTGGTCACCTTAGTATTTCTGTTGCCTAAGCAAGGTGGCTAGCTCATAAGTAGGTGCTCAGTAGTGTTTGACTGTATGAACAAACAACATCATAGCACAGTTCTATATTTTCCCCACATTGCCATGCTGTTCAGTGTCAAGTTCTGTACACTCCTGGGGATGCTATGGTGTGAACCTCCCAGGAATTCTTCTCCTGAGCTGTGGTCCTTCCTATTTCTTCCACAGCATAGGGTTCTACCAGGATGGATTTATCTTCTCCCCTCCTCTCCAGAGTCTGTCAGGATGTCCACCCTATATGACAAGTCTGCGCAATCGTCAGAAGCCACACTGTGGCCTGTAGACTGAAAGCTGGGCTTCTTGACTCAGAGTTGGCTCCAAATCATCCTCCCATCTCCAAGGGGACTGTGTGGCCTCAAAAAACAGACAGCTAGACTCTGGGCCGGCATAAACCATGGTTTAATTTTAATGTGACACTGTAATCAAATGGTGAATCCTGAAGATACTCAGATTATCTTTTACAAAAAGTGACCATACTGGATACACTGTTTTGTAATCTACTTTTTTTCTCAATAATTATCATATCTTTCCATGAAAAAAAGGTATGTGGTAGATAGATGATACAATATTGGTATTGTTTTGATAATTTTTGAAGCTGTATGATGGGAACAAGGGATATTTTTCTTTCTATTATTTGTTTTATGTTTAAAACCCTTGTAATAAAAAGTTTTTTACAAACAAAAAACAACAAAAAATTGTCAGCTAGAGATGGTAGCTCTGAAGGCCAGCCAAGCCCCTGTGGTTTGGCAGGAGAAAAGGTCATTGTCCCAACCAGGAAGTGGTCCCAGGGTCTCAGCTGATCCTAGACTTTTCCAGACAGGGCTGGGGCTCATAACAGCCAAACTGAAGGCTCCCCATAGGCTCACAAACAATTCTACTTCTTGAGAAGGCTGTAAATCCCTCTCCCCAGGCAGGCTCCCCACAATCTTAGCATTGTGTGCCTGGGGTACTAAGAGATTCATTGACATGTTGACACCAAGCCAGTCTAGCTTCCCATCATTCACCCTGGAAGGAAGTGGGGAGATTTCGGGAGTTCAGAAGCCCTGCATAGCAAAGCTGTTGGGGTCGTGGGCCACTGCCCAAGAGGAGACTCGGCCACGGTCAGACAGGAGGTGGAGCCTTGCTACTGTAAAGGAATGGGAGGAGACACAAGAGGACAGAGATCATGTCTTCTGTGTGCAACAAAGTCATAAGCAACCCAGAAAACCCCCAAAGGTTAACATAAGACTGGGCCCTGGCCCAGCTTAGTGGATGACTTCAACTTGGACGCAGGGCTTTTGGGCAAAAGGTATTCACTCCACAAGCTTGCTGGAGATAGGGAAAGACTAATGGACACTCCTACTTCCCTGGAGCTCCCAAAAGTTTCTCACTAGCCTTAGGAAAAGCACTTAGGAACAGTTTAGGACTTAGACTTAAGGTCACTGATCCCATGGGTGATATCTGATGTGTGAAGACAGGTAGAATGATTTTTTTTTTTTTAATGTGAGAAATGAGTAGATGTTCCTTTCATTCAACATTCTCTCCCGTGGCAAGCTCATTTACATCCATGGCTTCACTTACCACCTATAATCTGTACATTGATAACTCATCATTTCTTTTTCCAGCCCAATCTTCTCATCTAAATTCCACACTCATAGGTCTAAGTGCCTATTTAACATGTCCTCTTGGATGTCTCAAAGGCACTTCAGACTCAACATGTACATACAAGAACAGTGTCTCTGTAAGAAAAATAAATAAATAAATAAACCAAAACCAAATTTACGACTTCCTTCCCAAACCTGGTTCTCTCCAAAACTCCCCATCTGGGTGAGTGCCCTCCAGATCACCCTGCTGCAGGAGGCAGAAGCAATGGGGCAGCACCCTTGATCCATTCCTCTAACACCCACTCATTAAATCTTTTGGAATTTGCCTCCTAAATCCCTCTTCATTCCTTCCAGGGTTCTCCATCCCTCTACCTCCAGCCTCATCCATTATTTCTTATCTAGATGGCTGCAATCAACTTCTGTTTTCCACGAATCCACTCTGGTCCCTTCAATCAGGACTCCACGAGAAGCCCTTCCAGTCATTCTTCCCCTAGTTTACTCCCACTCGTCACTAGGATCTTAGCTCAGATGCCACTTCCTCCAGGGAAACACCCCCGTGACCCCTCCAAATAGACTAATTCCTTCCTGGCACTAGTCACAGTTGCAATTTTACATCTGGGCTCCCACTAGACTGCACATTCCATGAGAAGAGGGACTGTGTTCTTTGCTGCTACTACATCTACAAGGCCATGCTCAGTGTCTTGCACATGTTAAATACCTACATTTAACATTTATTCAATGAATAATGTCATTTATCAGTTTATACTCTGCCTTGACTCAATTAAGCCAATCACCACTACTGTCTTGTAGGCCACCATTATTTCTTGCATGGATTACTGTGTTATTTATCTGTCTTGAGCCTATCCTCTTCCAGCATATTCTCTACACAGCAGCCATAATTAGCTTTTTAACAAGCAAATCCAACCACTTGTAATCCTTCATTATTCCCAATAAATTCAAACTCTTTAACATGGCCTCTAACATGTAAACTGGTAATTACCTACCCAATGACTACTGTTCTCTTGTTCCTTAATATTACAAAACCTTGAATCTAACAAGACAGCAATGTGCCCTTCTAAACGACTATCCTAGTCGCCCCAGTAGCAAGGGTGCTTCTGAGAGGTCTGATAGGTATTCGGAAATCAGATTCATTGATAATTCAGTGACTTGAAAAGGTTATGGTCTTTCCAAAGGCCAGAATTTCCTTTCTTGTAAATAATGTTGTCTCCCTATGTCTATAAAAGGTCTACAAATGAAACATTTCCTATGCTACCAAGTTCTGGCCAATGAGATGAAAGTGGATGCTATTAATTAGAACTTCCAAAAATGCTTCTGAAAGTGGGAACAGACATCTGGCTGTGCCCTCTTTACCCATCCCCCACTTGCTTTCTGCCAGTTTCAAGGTCATGATAGCTGAGGCTCTGACAGCCACCTTAGACATGAAGTATCAAAAAGTACGCAAGCCATGTGCAAAAAGAGCCACAAAGGAGCCCGGTGCTCAGTAACTATGGAGCTTGCATATAGCCTGTACTTTGGGCTTCTTTTATATGAGGAAATAAATTTATATCTTAAGTCATGATCTTTTACTAGCAGTCAAACTGAAACCTGATCCAGGCTTCAAAGCATTTTCACAACCCGAGCTTTGTCCGTCTTACCCCTGCATCTCCTCCTCAAATCCAACGATTCAGCCAAACAGTGTTTTTCAGTTCCTCGAGACTACGTTCTCTCCATCTGCAGTCTCCACAAGGTGCCCCTTCTGTCTGGATTACGGCCCCCCACCTGGCTAACTCCTAATCATCATTCAGCTTAAAAATCAGCTTTTCAATGACCATGCAAGCTAGGTTAAGACGCCACTATTTTCCAATACGGAAGTAGTTAGTTCCTCCTCACACTACTTACACTGTGAATGGTGGTATTTACTTGATCTTCTCCTCCAAGACAGTAGACTCCATGAAGGCAGGAGTCTGTATCAGCCTGTCTTGTTCAAAACTGCATTCCAAATGCCTAGCACAGATGTTCAATAAATATTTCTGCAATAATGGAGTGAATGAATAAGTGATGAGGACATGGTATTGGTTAGAGAGCTAAAGGCTCTGCGATGTGAAAAATGAAATGGAATGGTTGGTATATTATTGTTTATTATTTATTCCGTGCTCTGTTCCAAAAAGGTTGTAAAGGAGGCAGGATGGCTGGAGTACCACCTCACTCGACGTGTGAAGGAGTTCACGTCCACTTAGAGACTGGTTTAGGAGACTCTATTAGAAGACTACAGGATAGTTCAGGGGAGGAAGGAGTGCTAAGAAAAGCAGTGGCATCTTGTCCTACCTCATCTTCCATCGTCTTACTTGCAAGCCCTACCTCAGGAGTAAGCCGAAAACTAGCACAAGGGTTGCAGCAGGAAAAGGTTAGCAGTAAAGCAGGAAAGGGTTAATTCTCAGAAAGAGAGAGACAATCCGGCCATCCTTCCCTCCCCTCTGGTGCCTACTGTAAGTAAAGAGTCTGGTCTGCTCCTGAAGAAGAAAATTCTTCTCCTTCAGCCTCATGTGGAGATTAGCCCGCCTGGTCAGTCTGTAGGGAGGGGCCCACTGCTAGCTGCAGGCCCCAGGCTCTGCCCCCGCATCACCCCCATCCTCCTCCTCATCCGACTGTGCCAAGGGCGTGTCTGCTCCACCATCACTCGGATTTGGGCTGTGCAGGTTGGTAGAGGAGTCAGAGGATGAGGAAGAGGTCCTGGATGTGGTCCTGTCTGACATGGGCACTGGCAGGCTCAGCTCCTCTGGATGGTCGTCCACCCCTGCCCAGAGAAAGGACATGATCAGGGCCAAAAGAGCACTTCGAAGGACTCTTAGAGATTACCCAGCCAGGAGAAACTGAGAGGGGCAGGGACTTGTCCAAAGGCATTTTGCCAGCCCAGCAAAGAGCCAGGATTAAGACCTCCACCTCCTGACTCCCAGCTCCTTCCATGTCACTACACTGTGTCTGTGTCAGGTCAATCAATGCAAGAGTTCAAGTTCTACCTACATCACTTCTTGCTGCTTTGTAGCTTTGAGCAAATCACTTTCCCTTTCAAGGACTCTGCTCCTCCTCTGTAAAAAAAAAAAAAGGGGGGGGGGAGTATCTACATTCCCAAAGGGTTTTGAGGATAAAAATCTAAGAATGCTTAGAAAATGTCTGCCATAGTAGGCTATCGATAAAGAGTTGCAGTTTTAAATAAGAGAATATCTTACAAGTTAAGTATACGGGCTTTGGAGTCAGACAGACATGATTTGCATCCCAGCTTTTCCACTTTCTGGCTATGTAATTTAAATTCTCTGAGCCTGGCCAGGCGCGGTGGCTCACACCTGTGATCCTAGCACTCTGGGAGGCCAAGGCAGGAGGATTGCCTGAGCTCAGGAGTTTGAGACCAGCCTGAGCAAGAATGAGACCCCGTCTCTACTATAAATAGAAAGAAATTAGCCAAACAACTAAAAATAGAAAAAATTAGCTGGGCACGGTGGCGCGTGCCTGTAGTCCCAGCTACCCAGGAGGCTGAGGCAGGAGGATCGCTTGAGCCCAGGAGTCTGAGGTTGCTGTGAGCTAGGCTGATGCCACGGCACTCTAGCCCAGGCAACAGAGTGAGACTCTGTCTCAAAAAAAAAAAAACCAAAAAAAAAAAAAAAAAAAATTCTCTGAGCCTAATTTCCTTCTATATAAAATGGGGATAATACTACCTGCCCTGAGAGGACATTGTAAGGATTGAGATAATAATATATGTAAAGTACTTCAGCACAACATATGGAATGTACTAAAGTGATCAATAAGTATTAATATCATTATGATGAATAAAACCACTTAAATTATAAATTTAAAATGTAAAAATTACATTTTTATATTATTTTAATTATAGTAAGCAAATATATTAATTTCACAAATGTAAAATTTAAAAGGCTAAGGATTAACCATTCCTAGAACTTTGAATTGGGGATCTGCAACCCAGTTTCCCCTCAGGGTCGACTTCCCTAAAATCAGAGCAGGCAGCTGTTTTGTTGGTAGAAACACCCACTTCCAGCCCCTACGTGTATACTTCCCCAGCCCAGCCTTGCAGCCTCATTTCAGAGCCCCAACATCCGGCTCTGGCTGACTAATGCCCAAGTCCCCAAAGCAGAGGGGCATACCAGACGTCTGGGGAGTTGGTGGAGGATCTTCACAAGGCAAGAACACGTCTGCTCCATCCTGATCCCCAAGGTCAATAAGTTCTACTTGCTCTAGCGTGTCCACGTTCACTTCCATAGACGAGATACTACCTATGGGGGCTACAGATCAAGAAGGGGGCAAGTCAGCAGGACCCAGGCTGGAGCCAACAGAATGGTGACAGTTACCTGTCAGGTCCCAAATGAGGAGTTTAGAAGGCCAAGAAAATAAGAGGGGAGGGGGTCCCCAAGATTCAAGACCCACAAGACATCCTTCCTACCCTACCCCAGTCCCTCGCCTCAGGACTTACGTCTCTGTGACTCGAGATGCAGGTGGGACAGTGGGAAGACAAACTCTGTCTCTGGCTGCAAAATGTCCTCGAAGAATTTCTGCCGCTCCCGAAGGCGGAGCTGCTGGCGCTCCAGGGCTGCCCGAGGATTTGGGTCCATGTCAGCTCCTGGAGGGTAAAGAAGCAAGACAAGTGCAGCTGTGAAGTCGAGAGAGAAGGTAGTGGGGGTCTGGGCATAGGGAGCCCCACTGCAGCCAGCATCCCAGCAGTGGGACCTCTGGTTCCAGCCTGGACACCTCTGGCCTTGGCTACCTCTTTCCCCTTCCCTGAAACCAAGTTCATCCCACAAACTTCAAGTCTCATGCAGAGGCAGGGCTTGCCCTAGCTTCACAAAGGGGATGTCAGTTCCAGGCACTGCAAAAGAGATCCTCTGTATTCAGGAAACACAGCCTATGGCCAACTTTCAGTGTCGTACCCTTCTAAGAGCGGTTGGAGGGATGGGGCTGGTTCAACCCAAATGAGGGAGGTACTTTCTCAACTTAATGGACCCAGCTCCCTTCAGAAGGCCAGGGAGGATGATAGGATAGAGATTTTGGAGTGGAGGGTCCTCTTCTCTAGTGCTGCAACTCTGGTTCCTCCTCATCCTTCAAAACTCAGACAAAAACTAAAGCAACCCCTCCTCCCCGTCTTTCTCTTTCTGCAAACACATCCCCCCCCCATCCCCTTCGACCCCTTGCTCTGAAGTCACAGGCCTGCCCCTAAAGAAATCATCTTTCTAGCCTTAGTCTCCCCATCTGAAAATGGCATAATCGTCCTACCTACCTCAAACACAAGATGCTGCTTGGGAAGGTGCGACCCCTTGCTCTGAAGTCACAGGCCTGACCCTAAAGAAATCATCTTTCTAGCCTTAGTCTCCCCATCTGAAAATGGCATAATCGTCCTACCTACCTCAAACACAAGATGCTGCTTGGGAAGGTGAGCTATTTAGGGGACAATCATCTTTTCCCTGAACTCTCTGAGCTCTTTGTTTCACATCTCACTGTCTCATCTCCCCATTAGTCAGTGAGGAACAATTGGAAGGGCGGGTCCCGGGTCCAATTCAGACCAGATCTCCTGACCCCCAGTGCCAAGAGCTTTCCAGAACACCAGAGCTCTGGGCCAGGCCAGGCCCTCTGCTTTCATTCCCATTCGCTCCATCTCCTTCCTGGCATTCTGCTCCGAGCCCATCGCCAGAGGCAGGGGAGTTTCTAGCTTGAGGATCTGGTCATCATCCTTTGCACACTGCCTTCCCCACCTCATCCGGACTCAGCGCATCCCAGACCCTGGCCAGTCCCAGATGGGACAGTCGAGAGGGACCCAAACCCGAGTGGGCCAGGCAGGGCCACGGAGTGTGGGGAGACCGTGTGACCGCGGGCTGGACGTGGAGGAGGGAGGCACTGACGCCGATTCCTGGGAAAGGCTCTCAGAGCTGCCGCCCAGGTCACAACGCTAAAAATACCCAGGGCCCTTGGGGCAGTCTGCTCTAGCAGGGGGGCGGGGAAGGGAGAGACAGAGGGTGGGGGGAGCCGACGCGCACTAGGGGCTCCGGGACGCCCCCTTTCTTTTCCCCTCCCCCTAGTCCCACCGGTCTATGGAGACTGAAGGGGCTGCCTTCCGGAGGGCCGCGGAGCCGAGCTGGAGCAAGGAAGGGAGTTGTTTACGAGGTTATGGGTGCTGGGGAGGGGGGCGAAGAGATCTGGGGGCAGGAGGCTGCCAGGGGCCCGGGCAAGAGCCGGTGAAATGGAGAACTCCCTCTCGGTCTCAGCCCCACCCGCACTGGAGCAAGCGAGAGGGAAAGAATTCCCTAAAAAGGGACACGCCGCGTCGGCGGGGGCAGGGAGGAGCGCGGAGAAGGGCGCTCCCCCAGGCCGTTCCCCTCGTGCTCCTGTCCCCTCCGCTGTCCCCCGCGGCACCTGCGCCCACCGTCGCCAGAGCCCTACCTGCAGCGCCCGGCGCCCCCGCTGACTCAGACTGTCCGCTAAGGCGAGGCGGCGGCGGGGGCGTGGGAGCGAGCCGCGCCGGCCGGGGTGGGGCTGCGCCTCCGGGTCTCCCCCGGGACCGACGGGCCTTGGGAGCCGGGAACGAGGAAGAGGCGGGAGGCGGAAGTGGGGGAGGGGCGGCGGCGGGCACACTCGCCCGCCTCTCGCCCAGCGGCCAAAGGCAGCCCCTGGGAGCGCGACTAGTCGTACTTCCAGGGCGGTCGAAAAGTTCCCCGCACGCATCCTTCCTCCCTCGGAGCGGCCCGACTCCTCGGCACACCACCCTCGCCGCCGACGCCCGTGCGCTGGTCTCCGCACGCTCAGATGCACTTGCTGCGCCCCCGCCCCGCGCAGCCCCGCGGCGGGCACCCGCGCCGGCTCTCCGCCCACGCACACTCGCTGCGCTCAGGGTCTTAGCAGCGCCCACGCGGCGGCTCCGCACCCGCACCCGGACTCCCGGCACCTCGGCCACACTCGCCACGCGTACGCGCGCATACTGCTGGAGAAGGCGCACGCCGGGAACCCGCGGGAGGTGGCAGGGCACTGAGCCGGGGCCGCCCAGCAGGGCAGGTGCACTGCGGTGGAGGACCCCCTGAGCCCGGGACTCACCCGGCTGCCCCTGATTCCTGGCTCCGCGTCTAGGCAGAGCCGCCACCCACTTTACCAGCGCACTGGGCGGGGTGGGCGCCGAGACCGGGCGGGTCGGGGCCGAAAGGGTGGGCCGCTGCGCCTCGCCCCCAGACGCTGGCAAGGAGCCAGCACCTCAACAGTGTGGAGAGGGGCGCTGCAGGTCCGGCCTGGCGAGGGTGGAGGGGCGAGGAGGAAACTGCAGGCCGAGAGGGGAAACGCTTGCCCCCTTCGCAGCGCCTCCTCGCTCAGGACAATGCTAGAAGTGCCCAATCTAGCAGCTCCTGGACCAAGACTCCGTGCCCATTCTCTTCCTCCTCCCTTCATACCCATCCCCTGTGGTCATAGCTCAGGAAGCAGCGTGGGGACCGGCGCGAGGGGCGCGGGGTCCGTCTGAGAATGCTTCTGTCGTGGGGGTCACTAGATCATTCAACAAACATCCGTGGGCGAGCCAGGAACTAGGAGTCATCCTTGGCACCTCCCTCTCCCTTGCCGCCCGCATTAAAATACACCTCCATTTCCTGTCGATTCTCTTTCCTAAATATCTTTCCATCCACCATTCCCCTCCGTTTCCACCACCGTCTCTCGCTTGGGCTCCTACCCTGGTAGCCTTCTATTTGATTTTCCTGTACTCACTCTGGCCCGGCTACACTCCATTCCCCACACAGCCGTTAGCCGTCTTTTCAGAACCCAAGTCTGATGTGCACCCCCTGCTCGAATCCTCCATTGTTAGAATAAAATCCAGGCGCTGATATCTGAGCTGAGTCTTGAAGAAATGAGTTCAACAAGCAGAGAAGTGGGGGAAGGGCACGTACAGAGGGATGAGGATGTGAAAAGGCATGACACATTCAGGTTTCCCTGCCAGGGAACCAACGCTGTGTACAAATACTTAACAGCACTGGCTCTTACATTACATCTTTGGGATCACAAAACAACCCTGTGAGATGAATACAGCAAGCAGCTTTCCCACTAGTTCACAAGCCTGGAAACTAGTTTGTGGGAGGCAACAAGTGTGATGGTTAAGAGCACGGGCATTGTAGTGAGACCCTCTTGGGTTGTAAACCTACTGTTGCCTCTAGCCAGCTGGGTAAACACTTCTCTCATCCTTGATCTCCTTACCTATTACATAAGAATAATTAATCCCTACCTCTTATGAGGAAATTCATATGAAATGCTTAGTATAGGACTTGGGCACTTTGATAAGCTCAATGAACATTAGCTGTTTTGATTGTAATAGGTTCTGAGAAAAGGAGGGAACTGTTTTCTTCCATGAATCTCTGAAATTAAAGGAAGTGAGCCCTGATTGTTACCACTTCTACAGAGCTTATTATGTACTAGTCATTCTCTTGCTATTTCCATTTTACAGAGACAGAAACTGAGATACAGAGAGGTGAAGGAACAGCCCTATAGCTAGTAAGTGATGGAGCTGGAGTTTGAACCCAGGCAGGCTGCCTCCAGAGACCGTGCTTATAACCACTACTCCCAGCCTGCCCCCTTTTATCCTGTTGTAGTTTTCATGTTCCCAGAAATATTTTAATCAGTGAGATTCTTATTTCTCATTTATGGATAGAGCAGATACTTCATCCTGTTTTCTAGCACAGAAGAATGAGGCCAAATCAGGAGTACAGTGGATGAGAGCTCAGCTCCCAAAGTCATCTCCCCCATTTTCAAACATCCCTGGGAATGGGACTCCACAGATTATTTTGAGCTCAAGCTGAAGAAAGATTAGGAGCCTCTGTCCCTTCTTTTCACCAGATATTTGCCACCAGAAGGGTGGAGAGGGGGAAACATCCAAGCTGAAAATAATTAGGGCTGCTAAGCCGGAAGGGTGTTACCCAAGAGAAAGACCCACGCAGCAAGCCAGAAGTGGATGGCCAAAGGAGTTGAAAAAAGCAGTGAAAGAGGAGATGGCTTAAGACTTCTGGCTTCCAACTAGGATGCAGAAATCTAGGAAGAGCATCATTACCATGCTAATAACAATTTTTTTTAAATGTTGGGCAATCTACAAAATCATAACTTTTGTCAAACCCATCAGAGAGCTAAGGTTGCAGAGCAGCCATTAACCTGAATTCCAGAGGACAGGAACCTCCAAAAAGAGGTGGGATGCAGGCACTGGCTCACTTGTGAAGCAGGAGGGAGACAAGGTCTCCACCCAAGTTGGTAAGGAGAGTTCAGCTCAAATTTTTGTTGATTGCTAAGGCCCAGTGTGGCTAGTGTGAGAGCAAAGAACCCATAGGAGCCACAGACACTGTGGTAAGCATGGAAACAACAAAACTCAAACCTAATTCAACTCCTGACAAGACTGACTCAATCCTCCACACTCATGGCCTAACGGAAAAAGAAATGTGACAATTTCCAGTCATAAATAATAGGAAACTCAGTCCCTATTGTCCTACGATGTCCCAAATATCAATCAAAAATTATAATACACACACACACACACATTTTAAAATACCAAAAAAAAAAAAAAACCCAAAAAACAAAACCAAAAAAACCCTACAGTCAAGAGACAAAGCAGTCAGCAGGACCAGATGCCAGACCAACATGTTATAGTTACCTAACAGAGAACTTAAGACAATTTTAACTAATATGAAAGGCTCCCATGGAAAATGTATGAACAGACAACATGAATGAACAGAAGGGGAATTATGGCAGAGATATGGGGACTATCAAAAAAGAGTCATATGGAAATGCTAGAAATTAAAAAAAACCCACACAACAGAGAGATGAAGAATGCCCTTGACAGACTCATCAGTAAACTCAACACAGGTGAGGAAAGAACCAGTGAGACTGAAGATAGGACAACAGAGACTACTCAAGCTGAAACAAAAAGAGAAAAAAACAGTGAAACAAACAAACAAAAAACAGAACAAAATAACCAAGTGCTAACATATGAGTGAGTAATTCACATCCCAGGAGAAGAAACAGAGGGGAAAAAATATATGTGTAGATATAATAGCCAATAATTTTCCAAAATAATGAAAGATATTAAACCACAGAGCCAAGAAACCCACAGAATCTGAAGAAGATTAAATACACAAACACACACAACAAATAAGCACATGCAAACACAATCTAATATATCACATTCAAACTTGTGAAAGCCAAAGATAAAGAGAAAAATCTTGAAGGCATCTACAGGAAAAAGACATGCTACCTACAGAGAACAAAGATGACAATTACAGCAGATTTCTCATCAGAAATTATATGACCAGAAGATAACAGCATGATATCTTTAAAATGCTGGGGCAGGGGGGACTTGTTAACCCAAACTCTATACCTAGCAAAAATATCTTTCAAACATGGAGATATAAACACTTTTTCTGATAAACAAAAGCAGAGAAAGTTTATTACCAGCAGACCAGCACTATAAGAAATGGTAAAGGAAGTTCTGTAGACTGAAGAAATACACTATCCAAGAGAAACTTGGATGTACATAAAGAAATGAAGATCCTGGCAACGGATAAAATAAAGGTAAATATAGCAGACATTTTTCTGATTTTTAATCACCATAAAAGGTAATTGCTTGACTAAAGCAAAAGAGTACAATCCATTGTGGGTTTATTGCATATACAAAAGTAAAATGTATGACAATAATAAAAATGATGGGCTGGAGGAATTGGAACTATGCTGTTAAAGGATCCTTACGCTATATAAGAAGTGGTATAATATTATTTGAAGATATACTGTGATTAACTAAAGACATATATTATAAATTTGAAGGCAACCATGAAGCAAAAAATTTTTTAAAGATATAAGTAACAAGCCAATAATGGAAGTAAAATGGAATCATAAACATGTTGAAATAGGTAACTATGTGAGATGATATATGTATTGATTTGCTTCAATATGGTAACATTTTACTATCTGTATGTATTCTATAACATCATGTTGTATACCTTAAATATATACAATAAAATTTATTTTTAAAAATAAATGTTGAACATGAAAAAAATATATATAGTAATTTTTTTAAACATTAGGAGGCATCCTCCCTAGGCCTCTTGTGTTCAACATGACTTGCTGAGTATGTCAAGATTGCAAAGCCCTGACCTCTCTTTCACCTGGGCCCTTGCTCAGGATTGTTAATACAGCTGGCAATTTTGAGAGATGAGATAATATCTGTCTCAGACCAAGGCAGGCTTGCTTATTGCTTGCTATAAAGAGTGCTGGGCCTGGGTTCCTCAGCTACAATGCAAACCCATCATGTGTGTATCATGTATCTGGGCTCACCACACCACCTGTTGGACATAGGGCCAGGGAAACCAACACAATTATGCTGATGTTTGTGTTGTTTGTTGTGTACAAGTAATAAACTGGTTCACTATGATGCAATAAATCTCATTGTCTATTTTCAGCACCCATGAGATTGGGAGTTTTCCCTTTCAAAACATAATCAAGTAATCCAAAGCAAGGAAGGAAAAAAGGAAAAAAGCACAGATGGAAAAATAGAAAACAAATAGCAAGATGGAAGATCTTAATCCAAGTGTCTCAATAAAAAGACACCAGATTAAAAGACAGAAATTAGAAGATTGGAGAAAAAAGTAAAAGGCAATAATATGCTGTCCTAAGACCCACTTCAAATATAAAGAAATATATGGGTTAAAAGCAAATGGATGGAATAAGATATACCACACAGACACTAACGAACAAGTTGGAGTGGCGATATTAATCTTGGACAGAGCAGACTTCAGAAGAAGGACTATTAGCAGGAATGAAGAGGGACATTACATAATGATAAAAGGTTCAATTCACCAAGAAAACTTACGAACCATACATGTGTATATATCTAGTAACAGAACTTCAGAAATACATGAGGTAAAAGCCAATAGACTTGAAATAAGAAATAGAAAAATCTATGTTGCATTTAAAGAATTCAACACTTCTCTCAATAATCAATAAAACAAGTAGACCAAAAATAAGTATACAGAGAACCTTAATACCATCACTAACTTGTCCTAATTGATATTTTCATAACACTTTACCCAGCAAGAGGAGAATATACATTCTTTTCAACTACACATACAAAAGTCAATGAGCTGCATCGTATTCTGGGCAACAAAAACAAACCTCAACAAATTTAGAAGAATTTAAATCATATAAAACATGCTTTATGACCATAACAGAATTAAAATACAAATAACAGAAAGATAACCGAAAAACAACCCTGATATTGGAAATAAAACATAAGTCCAAGATGAAGTCCAAAGGGAAATTAGACAAAATATCTTGAATCAAATAAAATTGAAATGTAGCAGTCAACCACCAAAACATCTCCCAGAGTAGCTTGCCTTCATTATTCATACCTGTGTAGTCCTCTTCCACACTGTATCAAGGTTACTGTATGTGACCGTAGGATATGGCAAAAATGATGATACGTCACTTACAAAATTCAAATTTAAAAAAAAAAAAAAGATTGCAGCCTCTGTTTTGGCTGTGTACTGTCTCTCTCTGTTGCTTGGGTCACTTGCTCTGGGGAAGCAAGCTGCCATATTGTCAACAGTCCTATAGAAAGGCCCACATGGCAAGGAACTGAAGCTTCCAGCCAACAGCCAGTGAAGAACTGAGACCTGCCAGCAACCACATGAGTGAGTGTGAAAACAGATTCACTGGCCCTAATAGAGCTTTGCCTGCAGGCCAGGCCAGCAGCTTGACTGAAACTTTGTGAGAGACTCTGAGGCAGAAACCCTCAGTTAAAACGCTCTTGGATTCCTAATGCTCACTTTGAGATAATAAATACTTCTTGTTTTAAACGGCTGAATTTTGGGATAGTTTGTTATGTAGCAATAGAGAACAGATAGAGGTTTTGGTACTAGGGTAGAGTGCTGTTACAACAGCACTGTAAAATGTGGGAGTGGCATTAGAATTGAGCTGTGAGAAGAGCATAGTAAAAACCTAAAGTGCCTTGAAGAAGCTGTTCATGGAAGCCTTGGGCCTCAAGTAAGGTGGCAGTGAGGGCGTGCAAGAAAATGAGTTAGACATTGTTGGAAACTATGTTGTGGCGCAAAGTTTAGCAACCCTGTTGCCTGCAATAGAGTGAAAAATAGAAAATGTGCCTAATGAATTGGGTGATCTAGCTAAGGATATTTCCAAGCAAAGTGTTGATGGTGCCACCTGCTTTCTCTTTGCTGCTTACAGTAAAGGGCAGGAGGAGAAGGATAAACTACAGCAACAGTTCTCAAGTAAGAGTGAGATTGCCTCCCAGGAGACAACTTGGCAACGTCTGGAGACAATTTTGGATGTCAAAGCTGGGGAAGTTGCTACTGGCATCTAGTAAGTAGGACAGCCCCTCTCAAACCACCCCTACCCCTCGCCCCCAACGCACATCAAAGGATTACCCTGCCCAAAATATCTATAGTGCTGAGGCTGAGAAACCCTGAACTTTTTTAAAAGGAAGAATGTTAAACATGAAAGAGACAGGACTTCACGGTTTAGAAAATGCTCAGCCTGTCCAAATGGCAAAATTAAAAAATGGCTTTCTAGCAAAACTCAAATCCAGGATACTGCCAGGAAAACCTGGTCCAAATAGGAAACTAGGAATATTACTGCAAAATCTTTCGTTAACATCTCAGAAAGATTTAAGGCAGTGCCTCCGAGTATGCCTCACAGATCCTCTAAATCAAACAATAGGGAGTCTAGAAATCTTAAAAGTGATTGCTGTCTCTTACCCATCTCAGCAGAAGCCTACAGTAGAGAAAGGCTTACTTATCTCAGAGAAATCTGTGGGCATGTCTTTTATCTAACCGAGTGGAATCAAATAAGAATCAAACTGATCCACAAGTTTTTAAAAAGATTATATATTCAGAAACATCTCCACCTTGGATTTATAGGGATAAGGAGAGTATAAATGAAAAAAGGATTTCTGGTTCTAGAAAATATGGAGTAGATGCATTCCTTTTTTTTTTTTTTTGAGACAGAGTCACACTCTGTTTCCCTGGCTAGAGTGAGTGCCGTGGTGTTAGCCTAGCTCACAGCAACCTCAAATTCCTGGGCTCAAGCAATCCTACTGCCTCAGCCTCCCGAGTAGCTGGGACTACAGGCATGCACCACCATGCCCGGCCAATTTTTTCTATATATTTTTAGTTGTCCAGATAATTTCTTTCTATTTTTTTTAGTAGAGACGGGGTCTCACTCTTGCTCAGGCTGGTCTCGAACTCCTGAGCTCAAACAATCCACCCACCTTGGCTTCCCAGAGTGCTAGGATTACAGGCGTGAGCCACCGCGCTGGGCCGATGCATTCCTTTTTATCCCTGCCACTAAGTGAAGTTTAAAATGCTAGACATTATATATAAAACAAATCTAAGAAGGCAGAACAACTAGAAACCCCAGTACTAGAGGAATGATACAGTAGTGAGTCTCTGGGTTTTCGCTAGGGCACTGGAAAAGCCTGCAACCTAGAAATGCCAAACAGTCACAGACAAAAATATCCCCACAAAAAGCCTGATTTCTCTTGCTAAAAGACTGGGACAGGGGGACCCTACCAAGACGAATACCTTTTGACATTAATGCCTCCAGCAAAATCCCATGGAAAAAAATCTCACTCCCAAACTCTATCAGCTAAGGCAGAGGAGAAAGCATAGATTTCAGTCGTTGTCTGGTAATAACAAAATGCTCTTCCCCGTCACCTTCAGATGGTGTCAGAGAAGGCCGAGTGGGGAACCTGGGCTTTCATCACTGCCCAGCAGTAACTAAGCACCCTCCCCACCTCCTCCATGATATCAGCGGAGGCCATGTGGAGAGCCTGAGCTGCCCTCCCCAGCCAGCAGTAAAGAAGCTCCATTCCCTTCCCAGTTGTGGGGCCTACATTTCCACCTCTTCCCAGCCATAATGGGGTGACCCTCCCCTTATCCTACAGGGTGGTGTCAATGGAGGTCATGTAGCAAGCCTGGGCTTTTGCTTCCACCCGGCTGTAAAGGGTTGGTGCCCCCCATATTTTGCCAGCCCAGTTTCAGCAGAGGTCTGTTAAACACAAGATGTAAATGAGATCCAGAGTCTCATAACATAATATCTGAAATGTCCAAGTTATTACGAAAGTAACTCACCATACCAAGAACCAGGAAAATCTCAACTTTCATACCACATCATTTATTTTACATTTTATGATTATCGTATACTTTACAAATTTTTATTTTGCAATAATGTGTATTCCTTCCTTTGTTCATTTTCCAACTTGCTTATTCCAGTTCAGGGTCCCGGGTGGCCAGAGCCTGTCCCAGAAGCTTAGGGCAATGGACAGGATGCCATTGCACCACAGAGCAATTCACACACACACACTCACTTATACTGGGAACATTTAGATATGCCAGTTAACCTAACATGAACATCTTTGGGGTATGGTAAGAAACTCGAGTACCTGGAGAAAACCCAAGAAATCAACAGACACCAACACACGTTGTTGGAATTATCTGACAAGGATTTTAAAACAGGCACTACAAAAATGCTTCAACAAGCATTTACTAACATTCTTGAAATAAATGAAAAAAATGGAAAATCTCAGCCAAAAAAGAAAGAAAAAAGAAAAACAGAAGATATCCAGAACCTCAGAATGTGACTTTATTTGGAAATAGGGTCCTTCCAGATGTAATCAGTTAGGATGAAGTCATACTGGATTAGGATAACCATAATCACTAAATCCAATGACTGGTGTCCTTTTAAACAGGCAATGTGAAGATGGAACAGACATGTGAATTATGTGTCTACAAGCCAAGTAATGACAAGGATTGCTGGCAAGGAGAGAGGCATGGAACAGATTCTCCCTCAGGGCCTCCAGAAGGCATCAACTTTGCCAACATCTTGATTTTGGACTTTTGGCCTACAGTATTGTAAGAGAATACATTTCTGTTGTTTTAAGCCACCAAGTTTGTGGTAATTTATTACAGCAGCCCTAGGAAACAAATGGAGTAACCAAAAATGTTTCAAAACTCACTGGATGGGTTCAGTAGAAGAATAGAGATACATTATGGACTGAATATTTGTGTCGCCCACAAATTTATATGTTTAAGCCTTAACCCCCTCCCCATGTATTTGGAGATGGGTCCTTAAAGGAGGTCGTAAGGGTAGGGCTCTGATCTGATAGGATTAGTGACCTTATAACAGACACCAGAGAGATTGATCACTCTTGCCCTCCTTCTGTCTTTCTGTGTGCACACAAAGAAAATAATTTCTCCCCGACTGGGTGTCACAGACAGACACCCAGTCTATAGTTAAGGAAGCCTGAGGGGATTAAGATATTATAATATAGGAAAGAATCAGTGAATGTGAAGATAGGACAGTAGAAATTACCCAATCTGAAAAATAGAGAAATTAGATTTAAAAAAAATGAAGAAAAGAAAGAACAGAGCCTCAGAAACCTGGGAGACAATAACAAAAGATCTAACATTTGTGTCACCAGATTCCCAGGTGGACAGAAAAAAAAAGGTAGAGCTGAAAAAATGTACAAAGAAATATGGCTGGAATTTTCCCAAATTTGATGAAAGTCATACACTTACAGATTCAAGAAGCTGACTAAACCCCAAACATAATAAACCCAAAGAAATCCATTACAAGACACACCATAATCAAACTCTTGAAAACTAAAGAGTCTAGAAAGCAATTACAGGGAAGTGACATCTCACTGAGAGGAGAACAATTCAAACTGCAGCAGATTTCTCATCGGAAACCATGGAAGCCAGAAAGAAGCGGCACAACATTTTTAAGTACTCAAAGAAAAAACCCAGAATGCTAAACCTTCGGTTAGCATTTCACTTAGTGAAAGAATAAAAATATGGATAAATATAATAGCCTATCCTTCACTTGCATTTTCTAAATTGTGCCTAATGGCTATAGCATAAATTATTTCCTGATGTTGTTCTCAATGTATGTAATGACAATATTTAAGACAATTACATTATACAAGGGGAAGGGTAAAAGCCCCTAAATAGAGGTAAGGCTTCTCTCCCTCACTTGAAGTAGCAAAAGTGTCAATACTAGTACACTGTGATAAATTATGTATGTATAATGTAATACTTAGAGCAGCCACTAAAAAACCTATATAAAGAGATACACTAAAAAAAAACCCCACTATAGACAGATAAAAATGGGATTCTAAAAACAATTTAAGTAACCTACAGTAAGGGTAAAAAAATTAAAGGAATGAAAAACAGAGGGAACAAATAGAAAACAAACAATAAAATGGCAGTCTTAATCCCTAACACATAAATAATTACATTAACTGTAAATGTTCTAAAGACATAATTTATAACTCTGAGAGACTGGCAAATGGAGTAAGAAAAAATGACCCAATATAAGCTGTCTACAAGAAACTCACTTCAAATATAATGACATAGGTAGATTGAACATAAAAGGATGGAAAAAGATATACTATACAAAGATTAATAAAAAGAAAGCAGAGTTGGCTATGTTAATATCAGATAAAATAGACTGCAGAGCAAAGAAAATCACCAGGGCCAAAAAGGGACATAAAATAATGATAACAGGGTCAAAAGACAATGAAGACATAGCAATCATAAATGTGTATGTACCAAACAACAAAAGACCTTCAAATTACATGAAGCAGGCCAGGTGTGGTAGCTCATGCCTGTAATCCTAGCACTTTGGGAGGCCAAGGTGGGAGGATCACTTGAGTAGAGGAATTGGAGACTAGCCTGAGCAACATAGTGAGATCTCATCTCTCCAAAAGATAGAAAAAATTAGCCAGGCGTGGTGGCATGAGCTTGTAGCCCCAGCCACTTGGGAGGCTGAGGCAGGAGGATCACTTGAGGCCAGGAGCTTGAGGCTGTAGTGCACCATGATCGGGCCTGTGAATAGCCACTGCACTCTAGCATGGGCAACATAGTGAGACCCCTATCTCTAAAAGAATTAAATTAATTAAAAAATTAAAAGAAAAAGAAGAAAGGCCTCTAATCAATATTGTAAGTTCCCACCTTAAGAAACTAGAATCGGAAGAGCAAAATAAACCCCCTAAAAGTAAAAGTTAATGCAACTGAAAATGGGAAAACAATAGAGAAAAAGGAATGATACAAAAAGTTATTTCTTTGAAAAGATCAATAAAATTGACAAACCTCTAACAAATTTGACATAAGCAATACACAGAAAGAAAAATATTGCATGATCTCACTTGTATGTGGAATCTTTACAAAATAAAAAGGTCAAATATACAGAAATAGAAAATAGAACAGTGGTTACCAGGGGCAAGGGAGGGACGGGTGAGGAAATGGGGAGATGTAGCTCAAAGCATACAAAGTAGCAGATGTGTAGGATGAACAAATCTACAGATTTAATTAATGTACGAGAGTACTGTGGTTAATGAAATTGGATTATATTAGGGATTTTTGTTAAATAAATAGATTTTAGCTGTTCTTGTCACACACACAAAATAACTATGTGAGATAGTGGGTATGTTAATTTGATTCACTATAATAACCATTTTACTGTCTCATCATGTTGTAAACCTCAAATATACACAATCAAATTTATTTTTAAAAAAAGATTAACAAAGAAAAAAGAGAGAAGACTTAAACTATCCACATCAGGAATGCAACAGGGCATATCCCTACAGACTCTATAGACATTAAATAGACAATAAGGGACTGGCGTGGTGGCTCACGCCTGTAATCCTAGCACTCTGGCAGGCTGAGGCGGGAGCATTGATTGAGCTCAGGAGTTCGAGACCAGCCTGAGCAAGAGCGAGATTCTGTCTCTACAAAAAAATAGAAAAATTAGCCAGGCATGGTGGTGCACATCTGTAGTCCCAGCCACTTGGGAGACTGAGGCAGGAGGATTGCTTTAGCCCAGGAGTTTGAGGCTGCAGTGAGCTATGATGACACCACTGCACTTTACTCAGGGCACAGAGTGAGACTCTGTCTCAACAACAACAACAACAACAACAAAAACAAACAAGGAAACTGGGTACCCCTCCTCACAACCCCCCTCCCCTTGAAAAAATTTTGGAAAAAAAAAAAGAAGCAATTGGCTAATGGAGTTTACAATAAAGAGTATTGTAGAATTTTATTATTTCCAGATTTCTATCAGTGAAATTTATAATACACACACATACCCTTTGTTTCAGAGAGCCAATTATTAAATATTTACTGTGTTGTTTCCCCTCCACTAAAATGTAAGCTCCTTGAGAGTATCAGCTCTCGGTTATTCTAGGACTTAGAAAAGCACCTGGCATGTAGCAGTCGCTCAGTCAAACATGTGACAGGCATGAATGAATAGATGGGCATAGTTTGGGGGACCTTGGTTTCATGGGTTGACACTCAGACCCTGGTTAGGTTTCAAGTTTACTCTTATCCAGCTGTGTAAATTATTTAACCTCTTTGAACCTTGGCTTCCTCATTTAAAAAGAGGCGATAACCTTCTTACCTCACAGGGAGGTTGTGACAATGTACACCGCTGCCTGTCATCCACTGTCTGTTTCTCTACAGATGGGAGCTTCTTTCTCACCCTCCACCCTCCACCCCTGCCACACACACTCCTTGGAGATGCAGGCCTGCTGCTGTCACATTTCAGTGATGTCACAGCTACCCACCCTGGGAAAGCCAGCACCACCATGTGCTGCCCAGCCTGAGTGCTGGCTGAGCTGAGAGGGGCAGTGTGCAGGTGGTACCTGGTACAAGTCTTGCTTCATCCATCTTTGAGGCCTCACAGCCCCAGCATGAGTCCATCAGCAAAGAAGAGGCCCAAGAAAAGCATGGTTTCCAAGGTCGGACTTTGGACTGAACCCTGGGGGTGGGCCCCCTAGAGGGGCCTTAAGGAAGGGTCCAGCCTTACCAAGGACAGAGACCTTCCAGCTTGGGAGGAAAGGGAATGGTGAAGGGTGAAGGGACGTCAGGAGGGTTAACATGGTCTCCCCAGTTCTGCTCCCAAACCAACGTGACAACACTCTCAGTCTAGGGTTGGTCAAACCATGCTCAGACAAACGGAAAGGCATGGATTCCTCCTTTGTTCATTTTCTCTCTCTCTCTCTCCTCTCTCTCTCTTCCTCTTTCACACTCTCTGTCCCTCAGATGCAAGATGAGGAGCCACAGGACAAGATAAGGCAGCCAGTCAGCAAAGGAATTGAGCGGAACCGACTTAGAAGGGTGAGATGCCCCATTTTGGCCCAAGCTTAGGGGAGCCTAAGTACCCCTGCAGTGCTGCTCCTGGTTGCCAGGCTGAGAGACCCAGAAGGAGTCAGCAGGCCCAGCCCTGAGCTGAGCTGAACCAGAGACAGACAGGGGAGTGGGAGGCTTTCCTGGGAGAGCTGAAGCTTCTGTTTTTTTGGTTTCTTGTCCCTGGCAGGTGATAAAAAACTTGTCGCTCTTGAAGCTGCTCAAGAGCTCGAACCGCCGGATCCAAGACCTGCATAAGCTGGCCAAAAGGTGTTGGAATTCACTTCTCAGAGTTCCAAAGATGCTCGATATCACCTCTGGGTGAGCTCGGCCCACCCATGGCCCCCAGGGTGGACCCAGTAGCTGTCTTTACTGGGAACAGGCACTGTGCTAAGGAATTTTAGAGAACCACCAGTCTAATTTTCACAAAGGCTCTGTGAGAAAGGTATTTATTAGCCCTATTTTACTGACAGAGAGCTGAGGCTCAAGCGGTAAAGTGACGTGTCTCAGTTAACTGAACTGATAAGTGGCAGAGCTCGGATTTGAAGCCATTCCTGTCTGATATCAGAGCTGTGGTCATAACAATGGTTATCACCCAATCATGGGCCTAGTCTCCACCTGGGCACTGAGTGAGAGGGGTCACTCCTCCTCCCCACCTCCAAGCCAACATCTCCCAGAGATTCACCTGCAGACTGGCCCCTGAAATCTGAGGATTAGTTAATCTTGCTGAGGCTCAAGTTCCTCATATGTCCCCTCAGAGCGTTAAGGAAGCTAACATTTATTAGGTACCTGCTAAGTGCCAGCTACTGTGCTAATAAGCACTTTTTTTCCCCCATTTAGCTTATTCTTCACAACAATCCTATTGGATAGATAGAATTACCCCTGTTTTACAGATAGAGAAACTAAGGCTCTGAGAGGTTAAATTTCTTGCCCAAATCACACAGATGGGCCGGGGGTGGTGGCTCACGCCTGTAAACCTAGCACTCTGGGAGGCCGAGGCAGGAGGATTGCTTGAAGTCAGGAGTTCAAGACCAGCCTGAGCAAGAGCAAGACCCCATCTCTACCAAAAATAGAAAAATTAGCCAGGTGTGGTGGCTTGCGCCTGTAGTCCCAGCTACTCAGGAGGCTGAGGCAGAAGGATTGCTTGAGCCCAGGAGTTTGAGGTTGCTGCGAGCTAGGCTGAGGCGACAGCACTCTAGCCCGGGAAACAGAGCGAGACTCTGTCTCAAAACAAGCAAACAAACAAAAAAACCCAAAAAACAAATCACACAGATGGTAAGAGACAAAAGCAGGATCTGAGTCCCAGTTTGTGTGACTGCAAAGCCTTGTTCTATAAGCTACTCTGCTGCTTCACTGCCTCCTACCTTGCAGGACTGAGCCTGACATAGAGGAGGCACTCCATCGGCAGTGGCCACTATTTTTTTTTTTTTTTTTTTTGAGACAGAATCTCACTGTGTTGCCTGGGCTAGAGTGCCATGGCATCAGCTTAACTCACAGCAACCTCAGACTCCTGGGCTCAAGCGAGCCTCCTGCCTCGGCCTCCCAAGTAGCTGGGACTATAGGCGTGTGCCACCATGCCCAGCCATTTTTTTCTATTTTTGGTAGAGACAGTCTCACTCTTGCTCAGGTTGGTCTCAAACTCCTGAGCTCAGGCGATCCTCCCACCTCGGCATCCCAGAGTGCTAGGATTACTAGAGAAGTTTCTTTTCAGGCCCTCTCTAGCTTTCTTAACAGGCTCCCCTGAGCTGGCTGCATAGCAGCCGTCTCAGAGCTAGGCTAGAGGACCAGGGCCTTAGTCCTGCTCTCCTGATTGCCTTTCCTTTCCCTGCCAGGGAAAACAATGTCTGCAATAAAGTGAAACAAAGTCATGAAGAGTTCCAGGAGACTAGGTGCCCCAAGACACCAGAACTGAAGTCCAAGAAATTGGAGTCCATAGGGGAACCTAAGGAGACAAACCCCAAGGAGTGGAAGCCTACAATGGGGTCAAGGATGAGAAACGAGGCAAAGGGGTCCCCTGCAGCAGTGCTATGGAAAGAACAGGTGGATTCTGAGGTCCCAAGTACATCGAGGGGTCTGAACACTGGAGCCCGGAGGCGGCAACTACTCACTGAGGACCCCCAAATCATCTTCCTGAAGAACCCCCACCACAGAACTCCCATGGGGGACATGAAGCAGCTGGATGTAGCTGACCAGTGGATCTGGTTTGAGGGGCTGCCCACACGAGTCCATATCCCAGCTCCCCGGGTGATGTGCAGATCCTCCGCTCTGCGCTGGGTTAAGCGCTGCTGCACCCGCTTCTGCTCTGCATCACTTGAGCTGCCTATGTACCGTCCATACAAGGTGGGTGTGACAACACCCCTGCCAGGCCAGGGGGAGATGCGGGCCCAGAGCTGGGCCCTAGAGTCAGAGGGCTCAGGTTCCGGAGTCTTGAGGGCTGTGTCTGGCAGTGCTGGGAGGCTCTGCCTTCATGCCCAGAGAGGGAGAAACCATTGACCAAGGCCACACAGCAGGGCAATGGCTAGGCTGAGCCCTCTCAGGGTGCAACCAGGGGCTCTGGGGAAACAGGGGGCATTGGAGTGTGGGTTCTGAGGTGGGTCATCTCATCGCCTGAAGGCCTTAGGAAGGGAGGAAATTGCGATGGCTCTGAATCTCACAGTCAGAGGCCTAAGTAAGCAGTTTAAGGATTTCCAAATGTGGGAGGGGGAAGTGGTCAAGTAGGGCTTTACTGCTCCTCATCCCCTCTTAGACCAAATCAACTCTCCATTTATGTATGATTTATTCATGCTTCAAATGAAAAAGTTCCTTAGCAAAAAAAAAAAAAAAATGAAGAAGAAGAAGAAAATACTCCAGCCTCCCTCCATGGGAGAATTGAAGTCCCATAAAAGGAAGCGGGTAATTATTTTCCGGGTTCCAGCTGAAGGGAGGCTCTTTCCCTTTAGAAGCAGGTCTCCAACCTACCACAGACACCGTCTACCACTGCCCTCTCCCCAAACGACAGCGCCCCCTGGGGGCGATCTTAGCACCTAACACCGAGGTCTCTGCTCGCAGGTGATGTGACCCGGGATGGAGCCAGAGGTGCGAGCCGAGGGCAGAGGGTGGATGATCGCAAAATCAGCTGAACCAGGGGGTTGGGTTGGGAAATTTACGAGTCTGCAAATAAAATCTCCCATATGGCACCGAAGAATACTACCGCTGACTCTGCCTGTTCATGTGGGGCCGGGAAGGATGGAGGAAAAAGGCCCTTGCAGAGGTGGGGAGGCAGCCTGTGTCACGACTTCAGGATTTCCCCGCCCCCATCCCCAGGCCGCAAAGGTCAGTCTAGAACCGAACAAAGAAGCCAGCGAGCTGCACCCCTCCCCCACCTCCGCGAGCTGGTCTCCTGAGTGGTGCACTCTTCTCTATGAAGTCAGAGAAGGGGAACATTTGCCGTGTGCTTCCTGGGTGCAAGGCGCCTCACAACGTCTCTGCCAGCCAGGGAAACCGCGGCGCCGAGCCGAAAAGTAACTTGCCCAGGCTCACTCCGCTAGAAAATAGCAGCAGCAAAGACTCTAACCTAGGTTTCCTGGCTGCTCCCCATCTCGTTTTCCCAAGACAGGAAAACGGCGAAAGGAGAGCCTGCCCAGAAGTCACCGGTCGGTCGGGCGGAGTAGCCCCAGCGTCCAGTGGTTCATGCGCACGCATTGCGCCCTGATTATTGGTGCTTTTGATGTCAATAAATGGGTGTCAGCTGGGCCTCCAAATGTGCCCTGCTTGGGTCACAGATCACGGAAAGCACCGGATCAGGCGGCAAGTTAGTACTGCGTCCGTACTGCTCCAGTGTGACACGGCATGTCCACCCTCAACCCCAATCCCTGGCGACCCCATCTGGTTGGAATCACCTCTGTGAGTAGGAGTCACAGGGCCTTGAACACGCAGTGGGGGAGAGAAAAGTCGAGGGAGCCCGGATTTTCTCAGGAGGACCTCCACATTCCCGGAGGCAGGCTGCACAGAGCGGGCGCCCTCGGGAGAGCAGCGGAGCCATCGAGGGGCGCAGAGCCCTCCCGGAGGGAGTCGGGACAGTGATCAGAGAGCTGCAACTGGGGAGAGAAGGAGAACGATTGGGGGGCTCCCTCTTACCCCGCCGGCTACTACTCCTCCCCACGGGTGCTCCGTAGGGTGACTGGGCGGAGCCATGGCGCGGGACCGCTCTGCCGGGCACTGCTGCGGCTCAGCCCCGGCGAGGCCGCCGGGCGTCCCTGCTGCGCGCTCTCTCCCTTCAGCAGAGCTCCGGGCCCCGCGCTACCTTCACGCGGAGCTCCGCCACTGTGCGTGCCCCCATTCCCCACCACGGCCGCCATCCCCGCCACTGCCCGCGCCACCTCCGCCCCAGGAACCTCCACTCCCAGCAGTCTTCCCGCTCAGCCCGCACTCCAGCCCATTTCCTGAGTAGGGTCCATTTCAGCCCCCTGGCTGGGCGTCATCAATCCCGTCAACCTTTGTTTTTAAAATAACCTCTGCGCAATCTGCCTTTCATTCCATCAACTTTGCATGAACTTGGCCTCAGCGCGCTATCAGTAGGCAGTCAGGGCAGCACACCCTCTCTGGGGAGCCGGCCGCACAAGTCTTTGTGGGAGCCTGCACAGGGAGCCCCAAGTGGAGGCGGGAATGGAGTGGGCCTAGGCGAGACTGGCACTTCTGCTTTGCCCCACAGAGAGCCAGAGTTGGGGCCCAGCTGCCCATGGGGGGTGCCACCAAGTATGGGGCAAGGGGCTGTGAGATGAGACTGGGATCCAGAGTGGCCAGGGTGGCCAGGACTGCAGGCCCGAAGGTGAGTGACTCCCAGCAGTACACTCCTTCCACCCTCATCCCCGCCTGCCGCCCACAGTCCCACAGATGGGGTCTCCCCACTACCACCCTCCCTTTGTTTAACCACTTCAATCTGAGGCTCCTCCTCTGAGCTCAGTAAGATACTGATTTGGAGAGGAAGTCACCCCAGAAATGGCTAACAATTAACTGGGAAAAAATAAGTGTTTGAATCTGAGCTTACATTGAGTGACTTTTAACAAGTCACATGACCCCTCTGAGCCTATTTTATCTGTTTATAAAACAGGGATACTGATACCCGTTTCAGAGGGTTTTAAGCGAATCAGGCTTTATGGAGGTAAGGCCAGTTTGCAGGGTGTTGAACAAACGTTTGGCCTTTGCCATATAAGCCCTGCGGCCAGCACTAGCTCTGTTTCTCACTTATAAGCAGCTGCCTAACTGCCCACCTTCAGGGAACTAGCTGCTTACTAGCAAGCCAAGCATATGTTCACATTCACAAGCTTTTGCTGAGACGGCATCTGGATTCCCCAGACTGTCCCTCTCCCAACTGTCTAGATCACATACTACTCAAACATAATTGGAACATGAAAAGAGGATGAGGCTTTTGAGGCAGACAGGCTTAGCTTCTTATCAGCTGTGTGATGTTGGGGAAAGTTGTTTACTCCCTAATCTTCAGTTTGTCTGCAAAATGTGGAAAATAGTAATGCCTATCTCATTGGATTAAGTGAGAACATACATAAATCACTTTGCAGTGCATGGCAGATAGGAGGAGCTCAATACTTGGTAGGGGTACCTAGACCACAGGCAAGCTCATTCCCCATCTAGCATTTGAAAACAATGAGGTGCAGAAGAAAGGTGTCTCTTCTTCTGTAAAATGGGGAACGAGGGGCTGGGGTGGTGGGCATGACAGCCTAATAACTATAACTGTTTAGAATTATGGATCACTTCCCACATGCCAGACACTATGTTAAGTGCTTTATACATGACATCTCATTGAATCCTCACAATATCCCAGGGAAGTAAGTAATATTATTACCCTTATTTTTACACATGAGGAATCCGAGGTAGGGGGAGATTATGTAGTTTACCCAGGATCTCACAGCTAGTAACGGGCAGTCCAGGACTTAACCCTGCACCCCACTGCAGCTCTCTAAAGCCTTCCGGCATTGGGCCTGTATAATTGTCACTGACTTTCCCAGGTGGTAACAAGATGAGGATTAAAACTTTCAGCTCCCTCTACTCTCCTGCCTTAATGCTGTTTTCACCACCCTTTACTACTTTCCTATGGAAAACCTCAAGCAAGACAGTGGCTTTTAATCTCTCCAGAGGAACTCTCCTGTACCCTGAATTCACCCCTACTCCCCCTGCCCTACTTCCCCAGAGGCCCTGTCTCTGAGGCTCTATGGTCCCAGGATGTGTTCCACATCTGTGCACTAACTGCTCTCTGGCACTGGCTGAAGGAAGTTAAACTGATCAGGAAGACACCAAGGAAGGAGTACAAGGAAACTCCTGTCCAAGGGCCCCTGTTTGAGCTGTGCACTCCCCAGGACTTAAGGTGACCTAGAGCCTCCTACTCTACCCTGCCTGCTGGCTGCCATCCCGGCTTCCATTTAGCCCTGATTTGGACAGGGCTGCCTAGAGCTAGAAGTGCCTTCTGAGCCAGAGATCCTTCTCTTTTCCTGTCCTCCTTCATGGTTATGAACTATTCTGAGTACCAGCTATGCAGTAGTCTCTACTTTTCTCTCCAATGGCCCCAGTTCACATGGTGGGTGGGATGAAGGGAGGTCCAGACTTCTTAGAAAGTCAAGACATATGCCAACTAAGCAGTGGGCTGCAGGTAGCTCTCTGATCTAGGTATCATCCCTTATCCTTTGGAAATGTTTTCCACATTCCTTTGATCACTTGAAAATCTCTGGTCATATTTAATGTACTGCAAATCAGCTTTTCTTAGAAAGCTAGTAATGCTTATAAAATGCTTTTCATCCTTCATATTTAAAACAAGAGGATGAGAAGTTATGATTGTAAAGTGATAGATTGTTTAACCAATCAAAACTTATATACCCCTAACTACTGACCTCTTCAAAATGAGCTTATTAATGTCACTACCAGAGCCCAGATCCTGGCTCTACCAGCTCCAACAAGTAACCTTGGGTAAGTTCCTTTCAGTTCCCTCATCTGTAAGATATGGATGATGTTATTTCCTACGTCAAAGGGCTGTTGTGAAGACTAAGTGAGAAAGGAGTCATAAAGCCCTTAACCCACTGCTGGATGCCTCTTAAGCACTCAATAGATGTCATTATTAAAATGGCAAACATGTCACTGCCACTGACCAATCCTCTCTTGAATTCACCCCTAAAAACTGTTCTTATTGTTACTTTAGAAATCACAAAAATCTCATTAAGGTCGCGTATTTGTCCTAAATGTCACTCGGCTCAGTTGCTAGAGTATTGAAAAACAATTTGGCTTCCTGACTTTTGGTAGTTTTCAAAAATCAATTAACAAGGTAAAGAGATCTGTCATCATCACAGATGATATGCAGAAAAATGGGCACAAGACCTCGCAGGGAATCCCCACGAGGTGTTCCTACCACAGCTACACTAACCACCACCACAGCTGATCAAGGGAGACAGCAGCCACATGAAGTGTCTTCTATTGCCTTTCAAAATGAAGTTAGTCACATGCCTGTAAGAGTTTGTGGTATCTAAGGGGAAATCCACTACCCTGGGGAAAGTCATCCCAGCTGGTCTTACCTCCTGGACCCTACAGCCAGGATTACAGTGTCCCATTAACAAGCTGTTTCCTTCTAGCTTGGCCAGGGCACCTTGAGTTACTGAGGTGCCTCACCCCAGCATTTTCCCAGTCTCTGCCTAGGCATATTCACTCTAAACCCCTCATCCTGTCAGCCTCATCTCCCTACTCTACTTGCAGGGCTGACAGCCAGGGGGTTAAGAAAGGCTTCCCAGAGAGACAGCAAAGCTTATCTATGTTAGCTGGGAGTGGTGGCTCACGCCTGTAATCCTAGCACTCTGGGAGGCCAGGGTGGGAGGATCCCTTGAGCTCAGGAGTTGGAGACCAGCCTGAGCAAGAGTGAGACCCTGTCTCTACCAAAAATAGAAAAAATTAGCCGGGCGTGGTGGCGTGGCGCATGCCTGTAGTCCTAGCTACTCAGGAGGCTGAGGCAGGAGGATCGCTTGAGCCCCAGAGTTTGAGGTTGCAGTGAGCTATGATGATGCCACTGCACTCTAGCCTGGGTGACAGAGTGAGACCCTGTCTCAATTTAAAAAACAAAAACAAAATTAAAAAAAACCTCATCCGTGTAGCCGTAACACTGAAAGCTGAAAACTAACAGCTCTCTTGGGCAAGCTCTGGAGAAACCAAAGAGGAACACTGATGGTTTCGATGCAGGAGTGGGTCTCAACCAGTGCTCTCCATTGCCCGTGCTCAGAAATCATTAGCAAGTAGGAAAGGAATCACAAGAGTCATGGATACTCACTGGAGGTATAGTTGGAGGCTGCAAGTAGAGGGGGTGGGCCCAGGCATTTCCTGTACTTAGTATTTTAACCAAATGGAGGAAGGACTCTGGGGTCCAGGAACGGAGGAGATGGCCTAATAATTCTTTATAGGTCCCTTCTCTGGCTGTGCTGATCTCTCTCCGCCTCAACCATAGCATTACAAAGTGAGTACAGGCAGAACTGTGGAAAATACTGTATTTAGGTACATAGGAAGGACAGCTGCAAGCCCCTCACAAGAGAAAACTCTACCCTAAAGAAAAACCTTAGCAGCAAATTCTATCTCCCTCAGCATTATCAGTATAGCCCAGGCTGGAAGGCAGGGCTTCTTGCCTCTAGGCACCCATCATACCCTTCCCATCACAGAATTCCAAATATGGCAGGAAAAAGAATGGGGGTCCAGTGGGAGCTGGGGTGCCTGGTCAATCCTAGAGAACAGGCAGTGTCTCTACTATGAGGGTCAGACTGGGAGCGATGCTGGGATTCTTCTCTGGGTCCTATGGCCTGCTATGTTGAGAGCTGGCAGCAGGGTGGGGACTCAGGAGAGGGATCTGGAAGAAAGTCATGGGTTCTTGGG
Organism: Indri indri; assembly: GCA_004363605.1. Lineage (NCBI taxonomy): Eukaryota > Metazoa > Chordata > Mammalia > Primates > Indriidae > Indri > Indri indri. The sequence continues at coordinate 259,051 of RJWJ010000270.1, forward strand.
TGCACGCTCACATGCGTGTAACAGGACACAGGTTGTGCGTTTTCCTTGTGCTTGATGCCTTCGTCTGCCGTACTCTCCCTGACAGCAGCCTAATCCGTTGCACCTACATCTCTTTCTGCGGCTATGGATCCGGAAACCAAGTGTTTCTCCAAACAGAATTGCTGTGGTTCGGCAACATGGCAAAGGTAACAGCTGTCCCAGGGAGGTCAGACAGATGATCAGAAGAGTGGTTTGCTCCAATCAGATAGCCTTGATTTTCTTTTTTTTTCTTTTTAAAAAGAACAGGCTGGTGACAGGTATGGTGGCTCAAGAGTGGCATGGTTCCAATTCTGTTATTATCCTTAAAGAGGTCCCCTTCCTGACCTCGCCAATGCCAAGACTTCAGCAGACAGAGGCCATTCTTACAGCTGTGATCCTGACTGCTACCTGCCTTCTTGACAGGGCCTCATTATTTCTCCCACACCAACAGAGACTTCACATTTCCAGGGTTCCTCTTAGACCTGGGCTGGACCTCATCTGAAGGGTCTGACCAGCCCAAGGTATTGGGGGGCCCAAATGCCAGCAGGGTGTCCAAAGGGCCTGATTCTAGACATTGGATTTAGGGGCTGAGTTGAGGGGGATCTCCTTGAGCTCCGTCCGCATGCACAGGTACTCCCCGATGACAGCCATGAGCGCAATGCACACAGCTTGGACCAGCCACCAAGTCAGCGCCGAGGGGAAACGGGAGCTGTAGAACCAGCAGCCCAGGAGGTGAAAGAAATGGACAGTGACAGTGAAATCCAGACACTGTTTCCCTCGCCGGATGAAGTACAGCAAGCCCAGGGCACTGTGGGGAGAGGACAGCAGGGAGTTGTCACTGGGTTGTCCTGGCCTTAGATTATGTTATTTGGGGGGTAGGGACAATTAAGATGACAACATGGTGGTCAGAAGTAAGATAAGTGTGAAGCAAGGGTTACAATATTAGATGCCTAGAGGAACACGTTATATCAAGAGTGAATCAGACTAAAGAGAAGAAAATAAAAGTACGAGTTTGATGATAAATGGTAACTATCACTCAGGGATCTTAGGGATTGATGGGGACTGTGGCACCCTGAAACATACATGTTCTAGCTAAAGTGGGGGCAGAAGCTACTTGCACCTAGGCAGATCTTGCCGTGCTAGAAGGTTGGCCTGAAATCAATTGGTCATTCCACTATTCAAAACAAGTCAGAAATCTGGATTTTTATATAAAATATCCTGATGTTCAACTAAGTGAAAAAAACGTTTTAAACACCATGTGTGGGCTGACGTCTGTGTAAGCCAAAGAAAACCTATCTGGGAGACAAATTCAGGTCAAAGTTAGCCCACCAGGTTTTAACCTCTAGAATAAGGTCAAGAATAATAATAATAATGGGCAAGGCATTGTCCCAAGTACTTCTTGTGAATTAACTTTTTTAATTCTTACAACTATGAGGTAGGAAATATTATAAGGCTCATTTTATTGATGAGGAATTGGGGCTTAGATAGATTAACTTGTCCAAAGTCACTAGGCTAGTGGTAAAGCTGAAATTCAAAGTCAAGTGAGTCTGCCTCCAGAGCCTGAGACTTTCATCACTATGCTAAATTGCCTCTTGAGAGACAGGCAATGGTCGTGAGTGATCTTAGACATTGCCTGGTCCAACCCCTCATGGACAGATGGGGAGCCTGAGGCCTAGAGAAGATGGAAGTGACTTGGCACACGAACAAAGAATAGAAGCCATTTCCCCTGACTCTCAGTCCGATCCTTTCCTCACCTCACTCCACATCAGGAAAGTGATCTGAGATGGAAGCTGTCTTACAGGCAGCACACACATAGTGACATAAGAGCTTTCCACACAAGTTAAAATAGCAATGAGAAGAGCCCCATGATAGAAATGGTTCCAGAATTGTCCTCTGCCACTCGCTTTAGTTTACCACTCCCCAGGAACAATTGCCAGCCTATCTGATGTCCAAATCTAGGAAGTTAGTCCCAGTGCTAAGACCCCAAAAGCTGGATAGCAAAACTGGTGATACTCACCAGGTGAGGGCGTTGAGGACGAAGGACATCATGGAGAGCCGTCCTGGAGGGGTGGAAAAGCCCAGGATCTGAGGGGGAATCACAAATGGAAATATGCTGGAGAAGTGACTTGGCACAGAGCCCCAGGCTCCAGGATCCCAGCAGTCCTCCTAAGGAGCAAGCATTCTTCCCAGAGCACAGAAGATAGTAATACCTCTCTTCATCTGTATGGCAGCCTATTTCCAACAAGGTGCTTTCACAGACATCCATTGTGGTATTTCATTTGATCCTCATAGCAGGTGGAAAGGGATTATTATTCTCATTTTACAAAGGAAGACCTACAAGCTCCAAGAAGTTAAGTTGCCCCATGTGATACAATAAATAAACAGAAAGAGTAAGGTCTAGAACAGAGTTCCACAAACTATGGTTCCACAGGCCAGGCACCTGCTTTTGTAAATAAAGTTTTATTGAAGCAAAACTACATCCATTCACGTACGTATCTGTCTATGGCTACTTTGGTGCTATAATAGTAGAGCTGAGTACTTGTGGTCTACAATCTTTACTACCTCACCTTTTAAGATTTGTTGACTTTTGGTCCAGAACTCAGGTTGTGTGCATCAGATAGCTCTTCAACAAGGCCCAAGATTCCCACGTGCCCTTCCCAGGAGGACAGAGGTTCCTAAGAGGCTGCTACTGGGTACCTGGTGAGTGTGCAACCTCCACTATACAACCCACCACTACTGCATGCCAAACATCTGCACCACACTTTCAGTTTACAAAGAAAGGCCTTTGACATCCACAATCTCTCTCTTTTTTTTTAAGAGACAGGACCTTACTCTGTCACCCAGGCTGGAGTGCAATCCTCCCAAGTACCTGGAATTGCAGACATGGTCACTACACCTGGCCAATTTTTTTCATTTTTTTTTTAGAGACAGGGTCTCAGTATGTTGCTCAGGCTGGTCTCAAACTCCTGGGCTCTAGCGATCCTCCCGCCTCACCCTGCTGAGTTGCTGGGATTACAGGCATGAGCCTGGCGCCTGGTGACATCTATAATATCACATTATCCTTACAAAAACCTCACAAAACCATTATTATTATTCTTTTCATTCTTACCTCTTTGGGGATAATAACTTGCCCAAGGGCTAGGCTACATGGAAAATAAGCAGCACGAGCAAGGACTCCATCCTAGGTCTAGTGGCTCCAAAAACTGTTCTCATCATCCTACCACAGCTGCCTCTCAGATGCAGCAATTTACGAGCCTCCATTACACTTTACAAAGCACTTTCTTACTCCTAGGCCTCATAACATTTTGTTGACGGTGACATGGCAGGATGGCAGGAGTATTCGCCCACTTTACAGAAGAGAAAAGGCTCAGAAAGGTAAAGCAACCTGCCCAAGGTCCCACAACTAGGATGTTTGGGTCTAGATTAGACCCGAAGCCTTTGTGAATCCAAAGCACAGGCTCTTTGTATTGTAGTCCACGACCTCTCTGCTACTAGTCTCATGATTTTGCTGACAGGAAAATAAGTTCAGAGAAGTAACAACATTTGCTCCAGGTCACACAGCTAGTAAGTGGAACTTAAAGGGAGGCCTGTCTGATCCCAAAGTCCAGGCAGTTTCCATTGTACTCCCATGAATGCTCTTTTATCCACCCCGCTTCAGTGTGTCACCTGAGAACCTGGGTTCAGGTAAGTGAAGTCACTTTCTCAGAGTCTCAGAAATGTATCAGAGGTGTCTGGAATGCAGACATGTTTCTTGTAACATCCGTGCGCTTTCCTTTGTACTAATCTGCTTCTGTTATCAGTCATTCCATTTTATGGATGGGGCAGCTGAGGCTTAAAAAGGTGAAATCCCTTTCCCAGGGCCACAAAGCGAGAAGATGGCCCAGCCGGGTCTAGAATCCAGTAATGTCAGACCACATGCCTACTGCAGGAGGCCAAGACCCCACCCGCGCCAGCCCGGGAACCCTACCTCGGCATCGAACATCTGGTCCAGCGAGGGGCTGCTTCGCACTAGCCCGTCCACTAGCGCCAGCCACAGGCCCAGCGAGCCGTAATAGACGGCCTGCATGAGGACGATCTGCGACAGGATCAGCAATGGGTCCCACACGTAGCTGCGGAACTGGCCCGCCATGCCCTGCAGGGATACACGCGGGGCCTGAGCCAGCGGTCCATCGCCATGGCAACGCCGCCCCGCCCGGGGGGAGGGACTGGGACCAAGAGGCGAGCCCATTCCAGGAGTTGGGGGGAGGGCGGGGCGGACAGACCCATTCCCGGAGTGAGGGGAAATCCTGCCCCTTATGGCTGCTCAGCCTCTACCCGTACACAAGCTCCTCTGGGGTCCACTCACCAGTGACAGACTAGAGGATCGAAGCGTCCGAGCGTGGCCGGGCCTCACCGGCCGGCTACCGAAACTGCGCCGACAGACGGGACCATGGAGGAGAGGCCCTGCCAGCCTAGAGAGGCAAAGCGCCAGCGACCGCAGCGGTAGGAGAGGCCGCGTAGGAAGGAAGCGTTTCCGGGGACGGCGGCAGAGGGGCGTGGTTGGGATTGCGCAGGCGTAGTGGGCGCAACCTTTGGCCAAACCATCTAAACGAGCTACGGGCAGCCGGGAAGCAGACTGTGCACATGCGCAGAATGAAGAGTGAAGGCGAACGGAAGTGAGGCAGGAAAGCCGCAGAACTTGCGCGCCCTCTAGAGGGGAATTTTGAAAAAAGAAAAGGAGGGCGACAGAGGGAGAGGAAAGGGGGCGGCCTAGGGCAAGAGAACAATGTTTGGAAATTAATCAGGTGCTAAACGTTGACTCTATTTTCGGCCTCGATTCCCAGTGTTTCCTTCTAGTTAAAATCTGTGATAACTTGAAATGACCCTGCAAGCTCTTCCACATATGATTTTGCCACTGTTCCCGTTATAAAGATGATTAAACTAAGGGCCAGAGAAGGAAAGCAACTTAATGTCTGAAAGACACAAGAGTTAGTGGCAAAGTAGGCATTAGAATTCAGGTGTTTCCAGCACTACAACACTGATTTCGCGCCTGCTGGGTGTCAGGAAGGTTAGGAAACATAGGAATGAGACAGTCCTGCCCTCAGGCACAGTCTAACTGTATTTAGAAGGCAGAGTAGTGGGTGTTCTAAAATGTGGCTATCCTTTGGAAAAAGGCACGGGTTCTGAAGTTGTACCTGGGAGCAAATCTGGACCCTGACCGCCATGACTGTTTTATCTCTGTCTTTGCCTCGGAGTCCAAATAGTGGACAGTCAGTAAATATTTGATGAATGAGTCAAGAACAGAGAAAGAGTAATAGCAAATTGATGACTCACTTTATGCCTGCTCCAGCAGACCCAAACCCCTCAACTTCATGGATCCTAGGTTTCCCCTAGGGGATTGGAAACAAGGGAAGTAAGTGGTTCCAGGAAAAGAACTTGGGTTTTAGAGCCAGCTCTACTGCTTACCAGCTGTGTGACCAGCAAGCCACTTCCTTCTTTAAAACTCAGCTTCCATCTTTATGAAATGAGGAGTTGGACAGGATTAACATTTTTCAATATTTACCCTCCATTAATTATTTTCCCATTTAAAAAAATGTATCAAAGACATATGTAACTGCAAGAATTTTTGAACAACATGTGATAGCCATGTTATCACGTTGAGTTGATACAATTCCAGACAAAAGTAAAGAAACTTGAGACTTTATCAAGAGTATGTGATCTCTCTTATCATTTGGAAACAGTTCACTTGGAATCTAGTTTGGGCCCAGAGATTTCTTAGGTACTTTCCAGCTCAACCATTTTTTTTTTTTTTTTTTTTTTTGAGACAGAGTGTTGCTCTGCTGCCTGGGCTAGAGTGCCGTGGCATCAGGCTAGCTGACAGCAACCTCAAATTCCTGGACTCAAGCGATCCTCCTGCCTCAGCCTCCCGGGTAGCGGGGACTACAGGCATGCGCCACCATGCCTGGCTAATTTTTTCTATATATTTTTAGTTGTCCAGCTAATTTCTTTCTATATTTAGGAGAGATGGGGGTCTCGCTCTTGCTCAGGCTGGTCTTGAACTCCTGATCATGAGCCATCCTCCCGCCTCGGCCTCCCAGAGTGCTAGGATTACAGGCGTGAGCCACCATACCCGCTGGCCGAGCTCAACCATTTTTTTTAGGCACCTCAATTCAGTTCAACAAATATATATTCAAATCCCTCTGGTCCGCTGATGAGTCACAGGATCTAGGGTTTCTGAGAAAACCTCTTCTGTTTCTTAAGTGCCTACATGATCTTGTTTAATCCTCATAGTCTGAAAATGTAGATATTATCTCCCTTTTTATAGATGAGAGTCAGAGAGGGCAGGTCATAGGGAGCAGTTGAGCTGAGATTCAAACCCAGGACATCTGACTCCAAACATCAAGATGCCATTCCAGAATAAAAGAAAAGGAAGGAAGGAAGGAAAACAGTAGAATAGTCAGGTGGTAGAGCAGCTGAAGTGGAAAAGGAGCAGCGAATCTCTCTGCTCCGGTAGTTCTGGGGTGAGGAATTAGGGAGAAGTGGGAGGAAAGGCTTAGGAAAAGTGCTGGAAAGGTTTGACTAATTCCCACAGGCAGCCCAGTCTTCCTACCAGGTGCTGGAATGTGTGGCTCTTCCTGGAGTCTACCGCCCCACCCCAGGTGGCACAGTCACAGCTGGGCCTGCTCCACCCCATCTCCTCCCCACCGGAAAGGTCCTCCCTACGCATTCTCCTGAAATGGAAAACACAGGTAGTTTGTGGCTTTAGGACCGGCTGGATAGCTGGTGTCTGACATCATTAATCCCTGGAGTCTAGAGTTTGTCTCTGGGAAAACCCCACCGGGCCTGCAAGATCGCCTCTTGCCTTTTCCTTTTCCCTCTGGGAGTTCAGTTTTTAGATTCCCACCTTGTTGAAACCTGAAAACCTGACACCATCCTGTGTATTAATTTGGATCCAACAAAGAAACCAAGAGCTGGGGGAAATCACGGCAACCCCCTTGTTTAGCTTCCTTGGCCCATTTTTGAAATTTGACCATGGGCAGCCTGCTTCAGACCTCAGAACCTGAACTAGAGCCCCACTGACTTGCCATGTGACTTTGGGCAAGTCCCCTGCTGGATCCTAGTATCCCAAACTATCAAATGAAAGGGACATTGGACTTGGACTTCCAAATGCAGTCCATGGCCCTGTGCTATCTGAATCACCTGAGGAACATATTACAGATTCAGAGTCTCAGGCCTTGTTGCAAACCTAAGTCTAAATTGCCAAAAGCAGAGGGCAGAAATATTTATCTTTAAAGAGCTCCCCATGTGATTCAGAGGGGCAGCCATGTTTGTTAATAACAGGAGAAGATGATTTGTCATTGACCCCAAACCAACTCCTCTGTCTAACAGAAAACTGTTCCTGTGACCTTGGCATGTCCATGGCGCTCGTGAGGCTTTGAGTTTTTTTCCATCTGTAATACGAGGGGGTCGGACTAGAGTACCTGGTCTCCAAGGGCCCTTCCCACGCTGCCAAGTCTGTGGTTCTAAACTTATGAATGAAATTTTAAACTTTAGGTCAGAGGCAGAGTGACGAACAGCCACAAGCTGGGACAAACTGTCCTCCGGGAGAAGGGGAGGGAAGTGCCTCTGGTCATTTGGTCACTTACGTCATTCCCACACTGGGGCTCCACTGTGGGCATGTAAGGACAGCTCCTGCTGGGATCGCTTTCTGGATTCACCCCCATAAATCCCTCAGGAAATATTCTCCCATAGGTCCATAGGCTTTGGAGCCCTGCTTAGTTAGAGTCTAATCCTGGCTTTACTACTGTCTTACTGGGTGACCGTGGGGAAGTTACTTCATCTTTCTGAGTCTCAGTTGGTTTCTTCCTAACTGTAAAATTGAGATCAGAATAGTACCCATGTCATGGGCTGTCCTGAGGACCAAGTGTGTGCTTAGCCCACTGCCTGATACACAGTCGGCACTATGTAAATGTTAGCAATATTAATGATTGTTATTATTTCTTCCTTTGGAATGTGGGAGTGGAAATACCTCATCTTTCAGATTTATGGCAAGGATCTAACTAAGTATCAGACAGAGCGAGCCCAGTGCCTGGCACATAGTAGGGGCTGTATAATAAATATAGAACCTTCTCTTTCTGCTCTCACCCTCCCTCCCAGAGTCCCCAGGTCCCTCCCTCCCTCCTTTCTTCCTCCCCCAGGCTGCCCTACTGCCCTGCTCACATGTTCCCTTTCGGGGAATATTTGATGAGGACACTTCAGTGGAGACACGTGCCACAGGGACAGGTTATGCAACTCTGTGCTCACACAATTTTTGCAAACTCCGTGTGGGAGGCTAGCAGTTGGCAATTTGTCCTCCACTCAATGGCCATCCTGGGCTCTGGCCAGCAAATTCCTCTCTTAGAAAGGAAACTGGAGGAAGAACTCATTGGCTGCCTGTTTTCTCCACCAGACTGAGAGCACTTGTTACCCAGACTGCTTTAAGGGCTGCATATGTGTTTGGGGAGGAACATTTGCTGAGCACCTACTGTATGCCAGACACTCATATTATTAATATCACATTTAATCTTTATTTAATTTCTGAAACAAGCCTGTGAGTTGTAGATACTATTAATAGTCCTGTCTAACATATGGGGAATCTGAGGCTCAGAGAAGTGACACGTACCCAAGGCCACACTGCCAATGAGTAGTAGAACTGAACTCTGTCCCGGGTCAGTCTCACTGCAGCACTGCCTCATTCCAAAGCACAATAAAAAGTGCCCTGCACATTGCAGTTTACGTAGAGCTTTCATCTACGTGATCTCATCGTATTTCCTCAGCAGCTCCAGGGAGGTAGGTCCACACATTTTCCCCATGTTACTGATGAAGAAACTGAGGCTCAGAGAAGGAAGTGACTCACGGCACTCAACTGGGGTAGGGTGGGTCTTGTCAGCCGGAATAATCGAAGTTAAGAAACGTTTGGAGTGTTTGTCTTTCCACTCTGACCTCCCTGTCCTTTCCTTTACACAAGAGGGGATCAGGGAACTGGTTTTCTGTGTTCTGTGCCTAAGGGTCAGTGGTTTTCTGCAAACCATCTCTCTACGGAGGGTGGATGATGCTGGGCATGCCAGTAGGTGGCTGGACCTCTGAGTACAATCCTCCCTCAGTATACAAGGAGGCTGGTTCCAGGATCCTCCTCAGATACAAAAGTCCAGGGATGCTCAAGTCCCTCATATAAAATGGCATAGTATTTGCACATAACCTATGCAACCCTCCCATATACTTTAACTTCTCTCTACATTATTTACAATACCTAATACAATGTAAATGATATGTAAATAGTTGTTTTTTTGTTTTTTGTTTTTTTTGAGATGGCGTCTCTGTTGAGCTGGTTAGAGTGCCATGGTGGTGGTGTCAGCTCACAGCAACCTCAAACTGCTGGGCTCAAGCAATCCTCCTGCCCCAGCCTCCCGAGTAGCAGGGCCTACAGGCTTGTGCCACCAAGCCTGGCTAATTTTTTCTATTTTTAGTAGAGACAGGGGTCTCACTCTTGCTCAGGCTGGTCTCGAATTCCTGACTTCAAGCGATCCTCCCACCTCGGCCTCCCAGAGTGCTAAGATTATAGGCGTGAGCCATGGCAGCTGGCTGTAAATAGTTGTTATACTGTATTTTTAAATGTATATTGTTTTATTATGTTGTTATTTTTTATTTTATTTATTTTTTAATATTTTCCATCTGCAGTTGGTTGAATCCACAGATACAAAACCTGCGGATAGGGAAGGCTAAATAGATGTTGTTTCTCTTGAGTAAAGGACTCTTTTCCAGGTTCCTTTGCTTACTAAGGGCTAAAACACCCTGGAGAGGAAGGAGGGAGGGGAGATATTCTCAGATAGTTGCCTCACCCCTTCAAGTTTTCTTACCTTGATTCTTTTTTTTTTTTTTGGAGACAGAGTCTTTCTCTGTTGCCCAGACTAGAGTGGCGTCAGCCTAGCACACAGCAACCTCAAACTCCTGGGATTAAGCAATCCTTCTGCCTCAGCCTCCCAAGTAGCTGGAGCTATAGGCATACACCACCATGCCCAGGTAATTTTTTTTTCTATGTATGTTTAGTTGTCCAGCTAATTTCTTTCTATTTTTAGTAGAGATGGGGTCTTGCTCTTGCTGAGGCTGGTCTTGAACTCCTGACCTTGAGCGATCCTCCCATCTCAGCCTCCTAGAGTGCTAGGATTACAGGCATGAGCCACTGCGCCTGGCCAAGACCCTTTTTCTTAAGGAGTCCTGAGTGAGGCATGTTTCTCTGCAGTTGCCAGAGCTGGGCTGAGACAGAGAAAATGCCTATAAAGTTGCCAGCCCAGAGCTTGGCATATAGTAGATCCTTAGCCTACTATATAACCAGCAGCTATTGTCCACTAATTAGGGACTTGCTTAAAAGCAAGGATAGCATCTTGTTCACCAGGATTTATCAAAAGGCCTCTGATATACAAGATGTCCATCAAATGTTTGTTGGATAAATGACCAAATGTGTGAATTGCTATGCCTAAGCCTCTAAGGAAAAGCATTCATACAGTTATCCATACGACAAATATTTACTGAATATTAACTTGTGCCAGACCCTGGGATGCTAAGGATACATCCATGAACAAGACATTGTCCCTGCCCTCATGAAACTTACATCTGCTGGGAGAAACAGATGATAAACAAGTAAGAGGATAAATACATGATGTCAGGTGAGGAAAATGTTATGACAAAAAATAAAGCAAAGCAAGCGGAAAGAGTGATTGGAGGGGCTATTTTTAGAATTCTTCAAAATACTTCCAGTGGATGCTGACTCAGTGTGGGCCTTGGTTTGCCTGTCTTACAATGGGGGTACTGTTGGATTGAAGGGTTGGGGAGGACCCTCTGAGCCTAGTGTTCCTGGTTTCTGTGGTTATGCAAGGCAGTGGCTGGATGTTTCATGGCCTCTGGAAACTCCAGGCTGTCATTATCTGGAATTGGAAAGAGATTTGCATGAAGTGAGGGTTGCCAACCCAGAGAAGGTTGGCGCTATTCTAGGAGAGAAAGCCCCACTGCCCAATCTCTCAGCTGTTCTGAAAATGGTGATGTGATTACCTGTTATTTACTGTGTGTGAGGAGCTACTGGCAAGGGGAATAACTCTTTGCTAGAGGAGACCTCCCTGATCATAAAAATAAATAACATTTTCGTGCTAGGTGTTGTGCTAAGTACCATGCTCTCAGCAGTCTTACAATGTTTAGGAACTATAATGACCCCCAAGTTACAAATGAGAAAACTGAGGCACAGAGAGGTAAAGTGTCTTGCTCCAGGTCACACACCCCAAGACTGCAGTATAGATCTCTTGACTTAGCAGCCTGTGCTCTTAACCCTTAACTAATATGAGTGAGAAAGGGGTGTCTGCCTGAAGAGAGCGACAGATGGAGTGCTAGAGATCTCAGGGCAGTGAGAGATGAAAGCTACAAGGAGAAGGTGATGGATTGGGGAAGGCTTCCAGGAGAAGGGGGCATTTAAGGACAGGATTGGTTATAACACCTTTTTGTTGTCTCTGGATGTCCCAGATGTGCACCCAGCCTCAGTTCCCTCTGGCCTAGGAAGTCTGTGAACAGGGTGAGGAAGGACACCTGCCCCTCTGTTGTAAGCTGGCTCTCAGTTCCTTTTTCTTTTTTTTTAACTGGTTTCTTAGTGAAGTAATGTATCACTCTGTTTTTACTTGACATCCTATTTCTAATGGACTTTAGTGCTAACATACCAGTATAGATTTGTGAAGGAAGAAATGGGTGGAAGTGTTGTTTTGTTTATTTATTTATTTTTTCTTGAGAGAGTCTCATTCTGTTGCCGGGGCTAGAGTACGGTGGTGTCATCACAGCTCACAGCAACCTCGAACTCCTGGGCCGAAGTGATCCTCTTGCCTCAGCCTCCCAAGTAGCTGGGACTACAGGCGCAAGCTACCATGCCCAGCTAGTTTTTCTATTTTTTATAGAGACGGTCTTGCTTTTGCCCAAGCTGGTCTCAAACTCCTGACCTCAAGTGATACTCCCATTCAGCCTCTGAAAGTGCTAGGATTACAGGCGTGAGCCACCACACCTGGCCTTAAATTATTATTTTAAAATGATGTACTCCCTGGCACATTTTTTAGTTGACAGCTAACATTTTTCATCAGCAGTTTAAATAGTTGCAAAGATTGTAATTTCCAGCATATTGTAAATTTATGCACTTAAAAATAAAACAGTTACATCACTCTTTTAAATGTATCCAGTTGAATTAAATGCCCTGGCAATTTGATACTTGCAACCATCCATTTAAAAAATACATGAACAGCATCTTCTCTAAGAGTCAGAAATTTTGCATCATTTCTTTTTCTACTTGAACTCAAATTTCCCCTCCATGTTCCACCACAATGTATTTTTTATGCATAAGAGGCTTAGTGATGACTTTCTCATATTTCTCTGCTTAAACTATTAATGTAAATTTAATTTTTATCTTACTTTTTGTGACCATAAGATAGGTATTAAAATTTTTCTATCATTACAATTGCTGTTAGAATGTAATGGATCCAATGTAAATATATTACAATTTTTTAAAGTCCTACAACAATTTAAAAAGCCTTATTGAGGTAGAACAAGCATAAAATAAACTGCACATATTTAAAGTATATAATTTGACATAAGTATGTGCTCATGAAACCAGTCCTGCAAACTTTGGTAAATAATTATTAAACAGAAAAAGTAAAATTGTACTGGAAATGCCTGTCTTAATAAGGTGGGAGGGGCAATTTTTCCTCTCCAATTAGTTCACTTAAACCTGGATGAATATTGATTATGTTAGAATGAAATAGATTTTAGCGATAATTTTATTCCTGTTTTTCAGTTTTTATAGCTGTCAAGCAGTGGTCTTGAACACTAAAGCTGCCTTGTACTGGTTCACGAAGGTCAATTTTTAAGAATTTTGTGAGCTAGTTGTCCAACATAATTCTTACTAAACATTAAATTATGTAAATTTACAATTAAATCGATTATATTAAAAACAAAGGAAATAAGTACTCAAAACTCGTCATTTCCTAATTATCTCAGTACACCTTACTAGCAGTGACGTGTAGGGAGATATTTACACCCATTGTGTCTGTGTGGTAGAAAGAACTGCTCATGTCTTCCCAACTCCATGCTCAGTGACATCTCATTGGTAGCTTGAAATCAGCCATAGAATATTTACACTACAGAAATTGTCAAATGGTACCAATTAGCACTCCCTGCTTCCCTCAGCCTACTGTCAAACATTTACCTGCACACCTCTGGTGTAAGTGTTGAAGAAACCTTCTTCACTTAAAGAAGTTGGTAGGAACTGAAGGAGTTTTGTTATAGCAATATGATGACAGATTCTAAAATCATAATGATCTATCACCAAAAATTATTTTTAATGATCTGTCTACCGACAAGTAGATTAGGCCCTCCTTCAATTCCATGGAAAGCAAAGATTACAAACCATTGGACTTGCAAAAGGATTTCTTATTCTGGCATGAGATTCATTCATTTTTTTCCAGTTTCTTTCCAAATCCTATTAAGAATAGCTGGAAATAATTGCCAACCTTTAAATCTGTGGGAAACAACATGGTCAGCATTTGAATCTGTCAAGCCTGTCTGCCTCAAGAGACTTTTACTCTTCGATAACATTCAAGGGATCAAAGAGGGAGAAATCTCTCCCAACACTCCACCCCACAAAATATATGAATTTGTGACATGCCAACAGAGGCTAAAATACCCTAATTCTAAAGCCTAATTCTTACACCCTTAGATTTATGTAGAAGTCAGGGAGAGACAGGGCTAGGCACCTTTTGTACTTTGATCATCATAGGATGTTCCCCTCAGGAATTCCAGCAGTACCCGTGCTTGGGACACCCGAGAATTTTACCATCTCTTCCCAATGTTAGGAGGATGAAGGGTGAGGGGTACACATAACTTTCTTTTGTAAAGGACAGAAGCCGACCTGAGAATGGAGATAAACTTGCAGACCAGTTCTCAGAGAGATCAAACTTTCTAGAAAGTTCAAAATGTGGAAAATGCATCCCTTAAAACAGAGGTCAGTTACCCTGAGACCAAAGTTGGCTGCCCCCTGCCTGTTTTTGTTCAGCCCACTGCTAAGAATGATTTTTCCATTTTTAAATGGTTGGAAAAAAGTCAAAAGAATAATAATATTTTGCGACATGTGAAAATTATGTTAAATTCAAATTTCAGTGGCCATAAATAATATTTTATTAGGACAAGGCCATACTCATTCCTAGTATTTAGCGCTGCTTTTGAGCTAGGGCGCTCCAGTTTGAATAGTTGCCACAGGGATTGTGTGGCCCGCAAAGCCTAACCATGCCGAAAGGATTTAGCCCTTTACAGAAAAGTTTGCTGAACTCTGTCTTAAAACTACCTGTGTTCACGTCCCATTCGGAAAGTCTTTCGTACGCCCAGAGGGGAGCGCACCCGGTTGGAAGCGTTGGTCTAAACCGAAGACCCTGGGCATTTCCTTCCCGTCCCTGGGCCTCAGTTTCCCCAACTATAAAATGGAGTTGGACACGGCGATCTCTGTGGGCCTGCCTAGCAGTGGACCAAATACATCAAGGGGTGGGAGCTCCCGGAGGATAGGTCTAGGGGTTGACCCGGAGCTGGCCGGCGCGCGCGGGGCGGGTCCCTCGGGGTTTCCAGAGCCGCGGGCGGGCGCAGCGCCCCGCAGGCCCAGATTTCGCGGGGGAATTCCGGGCGCGGTGCGGGCGGCGGGGGCGGGCTGCGGCGGGGCGGGGCGGGGCCGGCTGCCTATAAGACGGGCCGCGCGCCCGCCCGGGGCCACTCGTCCAGCCGCGCGCCCTCTCCGCTCGGCGGTACTATGGCCCCCGCCCGCCTGCTCGCGCTGCTCCTGCTCTTCGTAGGCGCCCCCGCTGCCGCCGAGTCGGTAGGCGCTTGGAGGTCCCCGGGGGCTGGAGCGGGGCAGATCGGTCCCTCCTTTGTTCCCCGGAGCCTGGGATTGGGGGGCGGCGCGGGGGAGTTCGAGGGGCTGCGCCGCCTCCAGCTGGACGCCGAGGCCGGGGAAACTTTGTTGGAAACTTTGCTCCGGGGTCACAGGGAGGCTCCCGGGTGGCTCCTCCGCGCGCCGTGCGTCCCCAGCCTGTTGCTCTTCCCGCCTCCCCTGGGCTCAGCCCCGCCGCGGGCTCCGGGCTCGGACGTGACTAAGCCGGTGTCAAGGCTTCAACCCCCACGCCCTCGTGCCTTCCTTGGTCGCAGCGCTGGATCCCTCTCCTCGCCCTCTGGGCGCCCTGAGCGGGCAGCTGTAGAATCCGAGATGGCCCGGGCATGGGGGCTGCGTGTACTCGGAAGGGGAGGGGTTTGGGGCTCTCCTTCATACGCGGGGGAGTGGAGAACTGAGCCCTGACCTCAGTTCTGGCCCCGGCCCTGCCATTGACTTGTGACTTAGGGCAAGGCCCTGCCCCTTCGGAGTCTCTTTTCCCATCTGCACAAAGGGTATGGGGGAGCGAGGCAGGAGGTGACTGCTGCTGCTTTAGGGTTCCTAGAAAGTTGGGGACTCCGATCTTTCAAGGGCAGAGGGGAGGGATGGTTTAAGCTCAGCACTCAGCCAGGAGTTGAGCTTCTGCTTTCTGCAAGAAGAGCACTTGTTCATTTTTGCCGAGCTTCAGATGGGAAAGTTGAAGCGTCCACCTTGAGTAGGCTGAAGAGAGCTGGGGGGAGGGAAGGCCTCAGTAAGCCCAGAGAAACTTTTCCTTCTCATTGTCCGCTGGTCCCTGCCACAGTTTGCACCGCCCTGGGCCAGCAGAAGCTCCATCCAACCTGGTGGGAGGCAATCATCTGGGAAATTGGGGGCATGGGAATTGCTGGGAAAGGTAATCTCTCCCCCCTCTCGCCTCCTCCTCCCCCAGCCTGGGCTTTATGTCCTTTAGCCCCAGTTTTTAGGGGCTGTGAGTCCCTGGAGTTTAATCATTAATGTTAATTTCATTGAAAGCCCTAGGGCTCCTATTCCTCAGACGTTACTGAAGGGGAAGGTTGATTTGGCCTGGCCAGAGCTCTTGTTGAGGAATGCATGAGACCCTGAGCAATACCACCCAGCACAATTCCAAGCATGCAGTGATGATAGCAAACGATTAGAGCTTTTGGTGTGTCTGGCACTGTTCTAAGAGCTTTCTAATGGTTCCCTCAACAATCTGAATTCTGACAACAACCCAACTGTTCTTAAACTTCCTGAGGCTAGAGAGGTTAAGTAACTTGCCCAAGGTGACACCCCTAGTAAGGGGCCGAGTCAGATCCAAATTTAGGCAGCCATGTTTCAAAGTTTCTTCTTTATCTTAACTTCTAGCTGGCTGTTGTGTCGCACCCTGGATAACTCAAGACTAGTTTAGAGTCTGTTGATATTTTAGGCTGGAAGGCCTCAAG
Source organism: Indri indri (assembly GCA_004363605.1). NCBI lineage: Eukaryota > Metazoa > Chordata > Mammalia > Primates > Indriidae > Indri > Indri indri. The sequence goes on from RJWJ010000270.1 coordinate 275,458, forward strand.
GAGTAATGAGGTGGAAGAAAACAGAAACCCAGAGGGAGGTGATGGCTTTCCCAAACCAAGGGCAACCAGAACTAGAACCCAAGCCCTCTACCTCTGTGGTGCAGGTCTCTAAATGAAGCCCCGAAAGATGTGTTGGGATCAAGCAGTTGGGGAAGCCTCTGAAGGAACACTGCCTGGGCAGTGTAACAAAAAAGAGGAAAGGACCCAGGTGGTTGCTCAGGTCACCATGCACAGTCACATGCCAGTCTCGGCTCAGGACTGCTGAGCCTGCAGGTGCATTGGGGTGAGGAGCAGACAGCTGTGTCCCAGGGGCAGTCAGAAGGATGTGGTTTGGGGGAGGGGGGTTGTGTCAGTGCTAGGTAGGGTGACCCATCAGCTGGGGGAGATGTCAGCTCTGGGCAGCTGCTTCCTGAGAAAGGTTTCTCATCCTGACCTCAGCTCCCCACTTCCCGACTAATGTCACAGACCTCCTGCCTCTAATTGGGGCACAAGACTTCCCTTTTGCCCATCCCCCTCCTCCCTAGGTTGTGGCTGGAAAAATCAGACCTAGCCACAGTTGGCTTATGCCAAGGAAATGATCCAGTCTGTCCTTTTCATTTGGCAGGTGGAGAAAAATGAGGCTAAGGGAGAAGGGCTTTGCTAACAGCAGTTATGATTTGTAGAGCACTTTTCATATACCGGGGCTGGTGCATTTTATCCTTACAAAAAGCATAGCACGTGGGGATCATATTATGCCCGCTTTCCAGATGAGAGAGGCAAACTGGTACCACTTTGAGGTAGCAGAGAGCATCTAGACCACCAGAATCTCTGAATAGTGGCCCTTCCCTTTCATGTTGCCACCCCCCCCTCCCCCAATGCCACAGGTTTTGGGAAGGGAACCCAAGCTGAGTACCCAGCTGCCCTCTCTTCTGTTTGGCGGGGCTTGCCATCCTAAACCAGTTCTTCCTGTCCAGCTAGGAGCATTCCCTGATCAGCCTTCCTGCCACTCCCTCTCTGGCCAATTAAAGGCAGCCTTGTTTTGGGAACCCCCCCCCCCCCCCGCAACGGTGTTGCTGCCCAAGGGCACGGCCCACCAACTTGGCACAAGGCCTAGGCAGTTCTGGGGACGTATCCCCCACCCATCACATGTACTTCAGCTGAAAGATATTTCTGATCTACTTGAGAATTTTCTTGATTGCATGGAAGTAGGGGTGGCGGCGGAAGCCTATGGGGTTCTAGGACCGTTGAGTGACCAGCGAGTGCTCTTGAGACATCTCAGAGCCCAGAGAGCTACCAAACACCCAGGAAAATATTTGGGCCATGCTTTGGAGGGCTCTGTGAGGTTGGGAGGAGGTCCTTTTCCCTCTCTGGGGTGACATCCCCC